>OMPJ01009206.1:6612-26027 GCA_900312935.1 Carapus acus | reverse complement strand
AACGCAAAAGGTCAAAAGTTTACATGGGGGAGTGATGTTTGTTGGATGGGAAGAAAAGAGCGGTGTAGTTTTTGCATCATTTGTTGATGGAAAGATACAAAAAAAAGCCTCATCTTGAAACGTTGAGAGTTTAGTTTGAGCCTTCACAATTTATGTTCCTCTTAAGCTTCTCTACCTTTTACAGCAGCCTCATTGCTGTAAATCACATCACGCTGGTTATCCCAGTTGAGGGCTGATTGATAATTAGTGAGCCAGATTTAGAACATCAGCTCCAATTCTAATTTAATAATGTGGTTTGGATTGCTGTGTTTAAAATGTATTCAGGCTCAGAAGTTGTTTTTCACTGAGCCAACCGGTTTTCCATCACTCTAGGCGAGATAAAACATACTCAGCAATGCAACAGTGCCCTCACACTTGACAGGGATTAAGTCAGCTGTCACACGTTGTTTCTCTCGGTTGGGAATTGAAGCTTAAGTCAAGTCTGCTTTTTAACGTCCAAAACATGATACATGCCTCTACATCCTTTTGGCTTGAAAGCTCAGCTGCATGTGGTTCTAAATGCTGTTGCTGTGCTCCAGACTGGCAAATGTAAGAGGCACCAAATTTTCCATACAAACCTCCTTTTGTGCATCGTTCAGCATCGCTGTTGTTCCTCAGCATCACAGTCCAATCGGTCCTGTTTGGAACACAGCACGAGCATAGCATACAATTCATTCAAGAGGTTGACTCTGAATAAAAAGCAACAATGACTGCTCCAAATTGATTTAGAATGAAACCATGGATGGATTATTTGTTCAAATTGATGCCACTATTGGCAGGAAAATGGAGAAGAAATATACATAGAGATTCCAAGGTTACAAGAACCTTTAAAGTAGAGTTAAAGATATCCATGAAATAGAGGTGGTGACAGCCTCCCTCTCTCTCTCTCCCTCTCTCTCTCTCCCTCTCTCTCTCTCTCTCTCTCTCTCTCTCTCTCTCTCTGTCTCTCTCTCTCTCTCTCTTCATCTCTCCCTGCTGCAGCAGGCAGTGGTTTCCCTAAGTGATGTCTTCTTGGCCGCAGAATCTGTAACACCCCAGTGTGGCAGCTTGTAGTATTGACGGACTTGTCAGTACTGCGGCCATAATGATGGCATATTGGAGCGCAACACAAAAGGAGGTGCACATTAACGAACGTCTTTTCACTCTCCGACAATAACGCAGACAAGTCCGACGAATTCAGCATCAATAAAATTAAGTATGTAGCAGCAACCATTTTACTGTGTAATGGCTCACAATTTATCAATCAGACCTCCTCGTAATTCCCGCCCTCAAAAAACGGCATATATCTGGAATGTTTACTCTCTGCCTCCATCCTCCACTCATGATCTCCCTCCCTCCTTTTTGTGTCCCCCCTTCTCCCCCTCTGTTGCTTCAGACCAGTCGTCTTTCTCTGTCATTGTTTTAATCACTTTTTGCAGTCGGCGCAGCGTAAAAACAGAATTTAAAAAAGATATTTTCTCGTACAATTTTGACGTCTCTTTCTGTCACGCGGAGCTTCTGCCACGACAACAAGTGCCTTCAGAAACAAACAGGAGGAGGTGGCCGTGTCAGTGAGTGTCAATCATAGCTTGGCACTGAGTAGTGTGTGTGTGTGTCCCAGGGGTGGTCCAGCCCTGCTGATTAGGATTTTCCGAAAGGACGCAGATGCTGTGGAGTCCAAACGTTGCCTGTCCAGAGTTCATGTGTTGTAGCTGTAATCCAGTATGCAGCCAAACTGCTATCACAGCAGATACTCAGGTCCCAGCATCAGCTAAGCCGACATTTCCAACAATAACTGGAGCTGCTCGAGCTGCTAGACTCACAGCCCACTGCAATATTATAATCTACTTTAGTCCACACGCTCCCTCATCCCAGAACTCCCTATACGCTAGGACGGAACATTTTGCTGTAAACATATCAGGGTGCTAAATGGAAACGTGTACTCCTCTCATGTTGTCGGCATGCCATGTTGCTCTGATTAGTCGGTACAGTAGGCCGCGTGAAACGCTGGACTCAAACACAATTAAGGCTTTGCTTTGCCTCACACATACATTAGTGTTGGATCAAGCTCACAGCAAGTACTTTACACTTATTGGAATTTTTTCCGTTGCCGTCGGACAAGAAGTCTCAGTCGGGTGCCGCTAGTTGGACAGCCATAATAATCCTAAAATGACCGTCTACTTTCAAAAGGATGAAGATGCTGGAATAATACAGGAGGAAGCGTGACACCCCCTCTCGCCCATCTGTTTATGCAGAGAATGCGTCTCTTGGTGATATCATCAGAATAAAATCAATGATGACGTCCTTTCCTTTGTGCGAGGGAGCTAAGGTAATAAAAAGGTTTATTTTCGCTGATATCTCAATTACTTTTCATGGAACTTTGGGCTACGTTTGCCACATCCTCTGACAAAGACATGGATGTAATAGACGCTCGGAGGAGACAGGAGGAGTGCTTTTTTAATGGCTCCATCCAGACAAATAAAAGGGCAATTCTGCTTGCCAGGAGCTACAGAGTGGTTGCGAGAAATGTCATAATAAATGCCTGCTGAGGCAGGAGAATTTCAATAGAGAAACTGTCACCCAGCAAGGCGCTTTTCGAGGAGAAAGATTGGTTTTCAAAATAAGAGTTTTCTGACAACCTACAAAGACTTTGGTGCTTGCTACCTGAGACCATCAGGACGCTTAAATTAAGGAAAAGAAAAATGTAAATTGTAAATTCAAATCTTACATGGTTCCTCTGGTATTATACGCAAAGGGAACAGTGAAAATTTTGTTTTCCTAAATGTTGTTTTGTTTTGCTTCTCAGAATTTGTGAGGTGATTCCAAATTTGTGGGAAATGATTTTGAATTTGGGATTTCAGTCAGCATGAGATGAATTTTATACACATCTTGTTGAAAAATGTTTGCCATTTCACATAAATTGGAGCATTGTTTTTTTTTTTTTTTTTTTTGAAGGCACAAAACACAATGTTATTGGATGTTATTCACTCATTCAGGATTGCTATGTTGCCCAGAGCAAAACTTCAAGACCCACCATCTCTGTATCCTTAATCACAGAAGAGGCTGAGTCTCATTCAGTTTCACTCCCTGGTTTCTGACGCTTTGGATTACGAGATTCTAATTTTTATCACATAACATGCAGCCTCTCAGAACGAGTCCACGTCTTCCCTCTAAAGGTCATCCCTACAAAATACGTTTCCCCATTGCAAAACAACATATACGCAGCCAGAGAATACACATAACACACATTTGTTGAAATGGGGACAGTCAAAATGAGATGTGCTTGGCTCTCACTTTTGGTTTCGTCTGTCTTACAAATTCGTCTTGATTCCGGATTTCTTCTTTTCGGTTGATTACATTGTTGTTGCTATGCTTACTTATCGTTAGTACTGAGAGATTAATTAAATCAGACGAAATGTTGTAAGAGACGTCTGATTTCTCTATATTACAAGAAAATGACAGAATTGAGAAGTCTCCACAGTTAGTGGTGATATTTTGAAACGTCTAATGAAAACAGTGGAAAATATTTTTATAACTTATTAATCCATAATCAGTCAAATGGAATCCCTGAAATTAAAATGATGACAAACATATTATAATTATTGTCATTATTATTATCATTATTATTATTGTGAATAAATTCCCTCTCAATACAAGGTTTTTGTCGTTGGGCGTGAGCGGTTTGTGTTTGTGTCTGTGTGTGTGTATGTGTGTGTGTGTGTGTGTGTTTATGTGAGGGGGTGTGAGTGTCTGAGTATGGCAGCATCTCAGTGGCATCTTTATGCCTCTTTTCTGTCTTGTGGCTTTGCTCTTGTCAGGTTTATGAGAACGCAGAGACGTCTCTGCTTTTGCACTGCATCACAGGACTATTAACCATCACTCAGGCATTACTGGTTTAGTTGAGACTGAAAAATAAAATGCACTCCACAATGTCCCTGTCGGCTCAGAGGTTCTCGTAAGAAGCCTTTGGGAGGTTGAGCTCAACCTCAAAATCCAGTCTTTCCCCCCAAACTATGTGTACAGATGTATAGGTACAGTATATGAACCCTACAGAGCATCTTATTCACTATTTGATTGGCAGCATTTAATTGGTTATGCTTAGAAATAACTGTAGAAATAACTACTGTACAGTGCAAATAATAATACATAAATGTAACCATTTCATTTTTCATTTTTTTTTGATTTGACCTTTTTTTCTCTCCGTGATGGCAAATGAGGCAAGGCCTCTCCTGCCTCACCTGACCACATGCCACTGTGCCAATAACAAAAATGATTTTTACCGGTATTCCATAAGAACCATTAATCACTGAATACCTTTATTGAATGAATAGAAAACAAACTACTCGCCTACTTGCTATAGGCAAACTATTCACAAGGCGAACTACAAAACTACTCACTACTCGCGTGCTCGCCAGATGTAGTTTGTAGATAGTGTTCATCATACACACATTACAGCAGATGGCAGTGGGAAATGCCCATCGCCCGCACAGACTCCGCCACCAGGTGTTTGGGTCACACCGTCTTGGTGTGCACAGACAGAACCTCTTTACGCTGCTCGTCACTTGCGACCAGCTGCTGACGTAGCATCAGCTGCAGCTCTTGGCTTTCGTGCAGCAGGTGCTCCCTCTCCTTTCTCAGAGCTTTCCGCTGCAGCACAGAGGAGTTGTAACACTGCCATATCTGCTCCACCTCAGGATAGACCAATCCCACCACCTGCACACGCACACAGAAAGAAAGGAGCAAAGGTGGTGACAACTTAGCTCCTCGGCAACTCGTTTCGGTGATTTTGAGAAGTGGTCTAGAGGTGTTCATCGCTCGTGATAACCCTGGGCTCAGCTTTTGGTAAATAAGTATAAAAAGACTCCCACGTTTGGATATTGGATTTCTGGTTCTTGTATATACCTTATATCCACATTGGCTGGAGCCTGAAGATAGAAGCATCCTCTCGCACAGCCGGATGGAATCGGCATCCAGATGAGTAGGTGGCTGCTCACCACCCCGTTGGTCCACACTTTGAGGACGGCTAAGTGCCGATTCAGTGTTAGAGTCTGGACAATTACGGTCAGTGTCGTCGTTGTCAAAATCGTTCGACGACCCCGTCAGGCCCTGAAAAAGACGTGCTTGACCATAGGTGCCTACAACCTCCCGGTGAAGGTTTTGAACCACTTTAAGGAGCTTTTCCAGCAAATAGATTCTATGCATGTTCACCCAGACTGAGTTTTACTGTGCATCGCTCATTTCTACTCACCATGGCCTGTTTCTCTGCTAGTTCTTTGTATCTTTGTTGCACTGTGTTTAGAGATGGAAGGACTCTCTCCAGATCAGCTTCCCGTTTGCGGCACATTTTGGCGAGGCGTAGAATTCTCTCCCCCTGAATCGCAAATCAGCCAAAGTAATTTTTAACCTTTTAACCTATCAATTCAATTCAATTCAATTTTATCCATATAGCAGTCATTGAAAGCTCAGATATCTCAATGATGTGTTGTGAGTGTGTGCGTGAGCCGCGGGAGCGTGGATGCCGCACCTGAGCAACGTGCCCTTTCAGTTTTTTGATGGCGTCGCTGCTATGAATGGTGAGCTCCGTCAGCTGCTTCCGGGCCAGCCTATGAAACTGAGTCATGTCTGCTTGAAGCTTTCGAGTCTTTTGAGCCACCTCATCTTTGGCAGCTCTAAGCCGTGCAACTGCCAGCTCACCGTCTCTGTCACTGGAGTTTAATGTCTTCTTCAGCTGAGATATGGCGTCCTACGGATACAATGGCCAACATTAATTTAAGAAATAAAAGAGATGAAGAGATACAGGTATATCTTGTCCCTTCTGGCAAGTACAGCAGGCCAAGAATACACTAAATCTAAAGAATGGGACTGTCGACCTGCAGCTTCTTCACATCTGACTCTCTCACTCCATTGTCATTCTTGACGTGACTCGGTTGCTCTGCGAGCTCCGGAGAAACCCACTCGCGGTTCTGGACCTCTGTTAATCCAAGATTGTACTCGTGCTGCTCCTGAACTTCAGCAATCTGTCAATAAGAGCAGGAAAATCACACAAACTTGGAAACTGCTTCGATCCGTGAGACAATCTTTAAATCTTTGAACACACTCAGCATCGCCCACGGAGGACCAAGAGGAGTGAGTCGATTGGACATGCTCGCGGGCACAGAGAGTGAGCGGATGCGTACCCGTTCCTGGTGTGTGCACTGATACGCCACTTTGATGTCGTCGTACTTGTGCTGCAGCTCAGTTTCTAACTCGCTTTGCTGACGCTGCAGTTCAAAGGTCAGGTCCTCCAAGCGTGCACACTGCTGCTCAGACACGGCTGAGATCCGCTGCCTGCCACACACAGACAGCTCGATTATTGAACATCAGGCCCGTCGTCAGAGCCTCAGCTATGCGGTAAGTAGGTAATGAGGCTGTTTTTAAGGTCATCTTCGGGAATCTCAGAACTATCCTGTGGTCGCTTATTTACGGCGCCGATCCCGGAGTCTCACCTCTCTTTGGACAGGGTGAAGTCCACCTCTCTCAGTCCTCTCCCCCACTGCTGCAGAAGGATGTTCAGCCTCTTGTGCTGCAGAAGCTGCAGGCTCTGCACATGGTTCAGGTGTGAATCCTGCGCCAGCCTCTCCCAGCGCTCGGCTTCTTCCACGTCGTTCACCAAACACTGGAAGGCGCACGCACACACAAATCATCACAGACTTTACTCACACTCATACAGTAGGTATGGGAGAGAAAGGCAGCGTGGCACGAGTGAGTTACGTTGATTAAGGTGTCCATGGATTTGAGATTCTGCTCAAACGTCTGACTGATAGTGGTGATGTCATTGCGTAGCTGAACGTGGCGTGTGAGACGGAAAGCGGTCCTCCAGGTATCGCTCAACTTCAGCAAGCTGATTCTGGTGTTTTGCTTTTCCTTTAGCACCTTGTCCTGAGGTTTTTGGAAAAGAGGACAAACGTGTGTGTGTGTGTGACGTAACAGTAGGAGCGCACGCATGATTAAACATCCACAGCGTGAACATTCACCTTTTCAAAGAGTGCAGTGGCCTCCTCCTTCTTACTGTTGAGATCCTGCTCAGCTTCCCCTTTGGGGACGTTGCCCCTGTTCTCTCTCTGTTGCATGGTGTCTGTGTGACCTCTGACCTCTCACAGTGAAATGAAGTAAGAAGAGGCAGAGGCTCGGCAGTTTGTTGAAGCTGAGGGAACGGTTCACATTGTGGAAGCCGAAGCCGCTCTGTCGCTGCGGAGCAGCTGCTGCAGGTATACTCCCATGAGATGATGTCGTTCCCTCTGCCCAGGGCCCTGAGCGGAATGATGATGCCATCCATCTCCACATGAGGTCACCTTGGCTCAAAGGTTGTATCCAAAGTCTTTTGTCTCAGCGATACAGAGTAGGGGATTGGCATATTAAAAACATTTACCCACTCTGGATGTGTAAAGCCCAGGAGGAGCGGCGTGGAAATGTCACGCACGCTAAGGGGGAATTTGCGATTTTTTTACGTGTCACAAGCTATTTGCTGTCTTTGTTTGTTTTCAGTCACATCCTAATGTAACATCTCACGCACCCTGACGTCACATTCCTTGTCAGACACCAAATCGTCTCCCCCCCGTAGATGATGAGACAATCCCTCACCAGCCTCGCTCTCTCCGTCCGCTGAGAGGTGAATATGCTGCCGTGCCATGACAGAGCTACATTCTCACCGTGACAACCATGAAACCGCTTGTCAAGTGAGGACTTTAATGTGTTTATTTGCCTCAGAATGCTGCAGGGTCCCAAACCTAAGCACTATCACTCCCCCTAGCGGGTAAATGTAGTTACTGCATCAAGGTACCCATAACATAAAAAAACGAGGCTCGTTAAAAAGCTTTTACCACTAAACTACTCTTACCAGAGGGAGTGGGAGTCTGTGTCAATTTGTTCAGTTGTGAAAATAAGTGGAAAAACTACTGCAGAGTAATCTTTTTTGGTGAAGTTCTTCTGATGTTTATGGCCCTAGCAATGCTGTCATCCATGGTGAGGGTAGGAGAGGTGGAAGAGAACCTGGAGAGGTGGAGGTTTGCACTGGAGAGCAGAGGAACGAGAGTCAGCAGGAGCAAGATAGATCACATGTGTAGAGAGAGACAGTGAAGAAAGAAGACTTTTAATATCTTGGGTCAGCCATCTAAAACACTGGTCAGTGTGTATGAGTATGTGTATGAGGAGAGTGTTTCGAAACAGTGGCTCTGTCTCAGAGACAGCAGGCTGAGCTGGAGGTGGCAGAGATGACGATGCTGAGGTTTGCTTTGGGAGTTACCAGGTTGGACAGGATTAAGAATGAGACCATCAGAGGAACAATTAAGGTGGAGCCATTTGGAGAGAGGGTTAGAGAAGCAAGACTGAAATGGTTTGGCCATGTGACGAGGGCATAGTGGATGTATTGGAGAAGGTTGGTGTAGTAAAGGAAGACATGAGGGCTGTGAAAGTTTCAGTTGATGATTAGAAGGATAGCAGTAGGTGGAGTGGGATGATCCGCTGTGGCAACCCCTGAAGGGAGCAGCCGATCGACGAAGATGAAAAGGATGCCGATTAAGGCACTTGCTCATTCTGCAAGAAGTTGGCTTTGAAACCAGAGGGTGGCCAGTCCAAGTCCTTGAGCAGAGCACTGAACTGAATCACATGCACGCTGGGTACAGAACCCAGCTGCTCATTGCTGGGTGCTCATGGGCATGGATTGTAATAATATATGACCATCTATGGAGAAAACACAGAGGAGGAACTTCAATTGCACATATGTACTGTATGTAAGTATTACTGCATGTAATCATGAATTACATAGATAGACAACCGATCAGACAAGTACATTAATGTGAAAATGACTCTAACAAACGTTTTTTCTTCTTGAATCACATTGTAAATCTCAATTTCGCTAGCTTTCTCAACATAGAATCAATACCCTGACTTGAGAGTGTGCTTAATTGTGCAGGATGACAAAAAGAATCATTAGCATTAATGCATTATAGCCTGAATTTATACCAGTTCTGGATGTCTGTCCTGCTTTAAATTCTTCAATATAAATTCAGGGGGTAAGAAATACATGCTGTAAAGAGAAAACCGTGCGCTGGGCGACATCAGCAGTGAACAAGATGGAAATTTAGACAGAGTAGACAGAAGCAGTACTTAATATACCCTGAAAATACCACACAGTATCTCACATCCCATGAAGAGGATGTAGAACACGCTGAGAGAGGACAGAGGCACAGCGTATATATTTGTGTGTGTACATATGTGTATCAGAAATGATCGATGGACAAATGATAGCACAACGGTTTTGTGTTTCCATGGTGATTTCTAACCCTGATGCATCAAGATGCGTCGGAGCGTCTCCCCTGCGTCACTGTGTGTAGCTGATGACGTGCACAGCCTCCACCACGCCGCGGCAGGCGCGCTGCCTGGCTGCGCGGACAGAGTCGGGTTTCTGGGGGGCCTGGGTGACGGACAGCAGGGATCCGCCGTGCTGGTCGGGGATGTGGGGCTCGCTGACCGTCATGGCGTCCAGGTGCTGACGCAGCAGATCCTGCAGCTGTAGGTTCTTCCGGCTCAAACTCTCCTTCTCTTTCTTCAGAGCCTCTCGCTGCAGCACGCACATGTTGTAACGCTGCAACATCTGCTCCACTTTGGGGTACACCGATAGCTCATCCTATACGCACATAAATGATTTAGATGTCAGCTGTGGGGCCAGGCGGCAGGAGCGTGTGAGCATTTCACACACAAATCAAAACAAATCTACCATCTCCTGCCCCTCTGGCAGCTCCTCGTGGTGTTGCTGCGTGGTGCTGAGCGGATGGAGGAACAACGGGAGTATTTTCTCCAACTCGTTTTCTCGCTTGCTGCACATTTTGCCCGAGCGTAACACTCTCTCCCCCTGAAACAGCCAGAGACGGTCACAGCCACTGAACACGCACAGAGCAGAAATTTCAATTGTCTGTTGTGTGTGTGTGTGTGTGTGTGAGCTCTGGCGGCTGGATGCGGCACCTGAGCGACGTGTCCTTGCAGCTTTTTGATGGCATCGCTGCTGTGGACGGTGAGTTCAGTCAGCTGCTTCCTGGCCAGCCTGTGAGACTGAGTCATGTCCGCCTGAAGCTTCCTGGTCTTCCGTGCCACCTCGCCTTTGGCTGCTCTCAGCTGGGCCTCTGCCAGCTCGCATTCCCTCTCGCTGGCTGTCAGCGTCCTCCTCAGCTGGGCTATCGCCTCCTGAGGAGGAAAAACAAACAACACCACCCACGATGAGACGACGAACCCCGGTGAGAGGAAACGAGCTGGTTTCCTGATCTGCTCTGACTGCTCACCTGCAGTTTCCTCACATCAGCCTCAGTCCCCTGGCTGACCTCCTGGCTCGGGCTCGGCCTCTCTGGTTGCTCAAAGGAGACCGACTCATAGACCTCGACCGAGGCCTGTTTATTCTCGTAATGCTCATGTATTTCAGCAATCTGCAAACAGGAGGAAATCAGACAACACTCCCACAAATCCAAAAGTCTGTCAGTCTGATATCTCAGGTGGTTTAGGCCCAGGAGAACTTCCCGTGTGTCATCACATTATCTGCGATCCTCGCTGCCAAGGAGCAGATTGAAGGAGGCCGTACCCGTTCCTGGTGTGTGCACTGATAAGCCGCTATGATGTCATCGTACATCTGCTGCAGCTCGGCCTCCATCTGCTTATGCTGGCGCTGCAGTTCAAAGGTCACATCCTCCAGTCGCGCACACTGCTGCTCAGACTCAGCTGAGATGCTCTCTCTGTCACACACGCGCACGCACACACACACAAACACACACACAAACACACACACACTGGTATGGCCAACAATTGCACTGTATTGAATTTACACACGCAGATATAACATTTCCAATTAGTGTGTCGGTGTGGACAATGTGAACAAAACAAACTACTTCAAAAATGGCAAAAAAAATTCTATAAAATAAGAATCCTTTATTGTCACTAGACAGTGTTTCCAATATCATTGTGACTGTGGCTCCACATTATAATTATAGCAGCAAATGAGAGAATTTCAAGAAGTTAAAGAAGTCAAGTACAGGTATTGCACATAAGCCTGCAGGATGTATTAGTACTATACAAAACTGTGGTATAAAGTGATTTGTGCGGAAATGATCAGCAGTGTGTTTATTTTCTACATTTGCAAAGGTTTTCTCAGAGGAAACTGTATATTTGTTGATCCTGGGGGGGATTTGATTTGGTATTTGGCAGTTAAATTGTTTTACTGAGGCTGTGACTTACAACCACCACCAGGCCACTCTTTCTTTTACCCTGTGTGTGTGTGTGTGTGGGTGGGTGGGTGTGTGTGCGCGCACAAACCTCTCTTTGGTGAGAGAGAAGTCCACCTCTCTCAGTCCTCTCTCCCACTGTTGCAGATGATCCTTGAGTCTTCTGTCCTGCAGGCCCTGCAGACGCTGAAGGTGACTCAGGTGTGAGTTTCGTGACTGCCTCTCCCAAAGCTCCGCCTCCTCCAGGTCACCCACCAAACTCTGGAGGGCACACGGGGGGGGATGATGGGACACACCGAATCAGAAAGACGTGTGAAAGCGGGCGTGATGGCAGCAAAACGTGAGAGTTCCACCTTGATCAAACTGTTGATGGAGTCGAGTCTCAACTCGAAGGTCTGACTCATCACCGTGATGTCATCACGCAGGTCTGCCTGACGCGTCTGACGAAGGATCGTCCGCCAGATTTCGTTTAACTTCAGCAGGTTGATGGCAGTGTTCTGTTCTTCCTTCTGGAGCTTGTCCTGAGTTTACAGAGAGTCGCTTTCATGATCGCAACTGGATGGAACCGTGTCATAGGTCTGTGTTTGCGTGTGTGTGCTCCCCTTCGCACCTTCAAGAAGAGCCTGAGGGTCTCCTCCTTCTTCTTGTTGAGCTCTTCCTCAGCCTGAGCCTTCTGCTGCATGTGGAGTAGCTTGTCCTCTTCCGTCCATCCCTGCCGTTTGCTTCCAGTTCTTTTCTTCACTTTCTTAGGCATTGTGACCCTGTGACCTCTCACACAGAATAGGAGCACGACAGAGAGTGTTCTCATATAAATCAAACACAAAAACCTTCCAAAGGCATATGTGCTTTGACGAGGGCAACTGAAATGAACAGTGAATAATTCAAAGCAGGTCAAACAAAGACAACTTCACAGTCTTAGCCCGAAAGTGTGTGTGTCATTTTTGTCATGTCTGCCCATGTTACTGCGCAGTTTGTTGAAATGACAAAATGACCGCCAAAATGAGTAACCACGGTTCACCGAGATAAGCGATAGCTGACGAAGACTCACCTACGTTGGCGAGGCGCAAAAGAGATGAAGGTGTTTGTCTCCCTTCTCACCGTCAAGTGTCTGAGATTTGCAGGTGATTTGCGTCGCGTCGCCGGCCGTATGTTTACTTTCCGTCTCCATGGTAACAGCCTCACTTCCGTCTGTATTGTTTTCTTTCTTTCTTTTTTGGTAAAACTTATTTTCACTTATGACTTCTCTCTGTTAAAAATGCTTTCTGCAAATTATTTACAGAAATAAAATCGATCCATTTCTGTTCTCTCTCCATTTTCTTTCCTTTACGATGAGTGCCGATGTAAGACTTAGCACATTTTTAGTTTGATAAACTGCATCTGAAACTGATCTGCGAGGTAATATCCATCATTAAAAGGTGAAATTGCTCATTAGCCATGTATTTAATTTATCATTTATCATCAGTCAACAAACGGTCTTATTTATCATCAACACTTTCTTCCTCCCAATTGATCGGCGAACATCTGGTAGATTGACGGGTTGTTGTTATCGATGTTGAAGTCACACAGTACCACAATAAAACTCTGTGCACACGGATAAAACTCTGAGTCCTCGTATTGCGGTTCGATGCGTTTTGAACGCTCCTTTTCATATTCAGTTACCATCACGTCCAACAGGCGGCGCTGGTGCTTTACAGTTGACGAGACAGGTGAGGCGACGTTGGGAGCAGCATGCATGACTGGAGAGGACAGAGACGCGGGGCCGCCGAGTCTGCAAGGGGAGGGCGCACAAATACACAAACGACAACGACGACGACGACGACGACAACAACAACAACAACAACAACAACAACAATAATCTTTATCTTTCTCTTCTCCCCATTCTACTCCTCCTTCATCTTTGGCCTCTTTTGGGTCATCCTTCTCCACCCACTTCTGTCCCTCCAATCACCAACTGAAGCACTAACTACTGTACTGATGATTATTCATTTTCTGAACTGGCCTGGTCCTCAGAAGGGCCACTGGGATCTAAAATGATAATGATGATGATGATGATGATGATGATGATGATGATCAGGATGATGATGACGGGTAGGAGGAAAAGGACATGAAGGAGGAAGGTTCATGCATGTAGTTAAGGAGGACATAAGAGCAGTGGGTGTCTCAGTGGATGACTGGAGGGACAGGAGTAGGTGGAGAAGGATGAACCTCAATGGCACGCCGTGAAGGGAGTAGTAGGAGGAAGAAGATTGTCTTTGTGCCCTTATTGTCACTTAATGCACATTTCCTGATAACTTCCACACAGTATTTTGACAATACGACTGTCTACATGGCATACAGTTTGTTGACATGTGTACATCGGTATCATGTGGACAGTGCTCCTATCTTTCTTTGTGCAATCAAACGTGTTGCGCAATGAAAATAAAGACTTAAGTTATGTTGTATTGTGTTATTTCATGCTATCTATCTATCTATCTATCTATCTATCTATCTATCTATCTATCTATCTATCTATCTATCTATCTATCTATCTATCTATCTATCATGAATCAATCTATCTATCTATCCACGAATCAATCAATCTATCTATACATGAATCAATCAATCTATACATGAATCAATCAATCAATCAATCTATCAATGAATCAATCAATCAATCTATCCATGACTCAATCTATCCATGACTGAATCTATCTATCTAGTCTATCTATCTATCTATCTATCTATCTATCTATCTATCTATCTATCTATCTATCTATCTATCCATCAGTCTATCTATCCATGAATCCATCAGTCTATCTATCCATGAATCAATGAATCTATCCATGAGTCAATCTATCAATCTATTCATGAATCAATCGCTCTATCCATGAATCAATCTATCAATCTATCAATCTATCAATCTAGTCTGTCTGTCTATCTAATGTATCTACAGTATCTCTCTAGTTCATTAGTCTGAGTATCAGCTCAGACACCTTAAATGAGGGTGAGAGAGTGAGAAAGTGAGAGAGTGCGGGGCAAGAGCAGCTCCGACGGCTACAAGTCCTGAATATCAAACTGACAGACAGATATGTAACAGTAAATATGCACGAGGGGTTAAACTGTGCAGGGGAAAAAAAGTTGATGGACAAACTAAAGAAAGAAGTGACTGCCACACCATGAAATTACAGCTAGATATATCACCTGTAAATGGTGTAATGTAGCCAATCCTTGAATATGAAAGTTACATTGAAAAAAGACGAAATTGTTCTGCAATAATGACAAGTGAAAATTAGCAGAATTTCCAAAGAAATTATGGATTTGGTGGGATTGGAATGAGCTAGTTGAGTAGTGCATATTTGGAGTCATCTTGTATGTATGTATGTATGTATGTATGTATGTATGTATGTATGAGTGTGTGTGTACATATATACATGAGTGTGTATGCAAATTCAAGACAATAATTGAATTGAATACACATACACACAAATATGTATACATTATGTATACCTATGAACACACACACACACTCACAGACAGACAGACAGTCAGACAGGCAGACAGACAGACACACACACACACACACACACACACACACATACACACACACACACACACTTCTCAAATGGAAAAAAAATGTCACACGTTGCCAAGCACAGTCTTTTTTTCTTCATCTAAGAAACTGTAAACAGTGAAAACACTGAGAAAGTGGGATAAGAGTTGGCAGGGGAGTTTATTTCCCTGGTCTGCAGGGAGGAAGGCTTACAAAATGATTGCTGTGATCTAACAAGGACAGAAAAGCCATCAGCTGGTCAGGTCTGTGTTACAGTAAGAAAACACAAAAAGCCTTTGAAAGATATAATGTAAGTCTCAGAGCATACGGTGAAGATCTTAGGACACCTTCTTGAAACCCATTCCATCCAGGAGTGGAATACGTCCCTCAGTAACATTGAGTACTCTGTCCAAAGCTCTGGCCACTCTAAATGTATTTTGCTACACATTATACAATAAATATGAGGGTAACTGTAATATCACAATGGATGGTTGCTAAATAAAGCTCATTCAAACCAATGCCTACACCGCATTGTTCTGACCAAAGCCATGTGACCGTAGTCACGTGTCATCAGTCATGGTGGTACCAAAGCGCACTGTGACGGGGCAGAAACACATCCGACGTGTGAGCTTTGCCTTTCACTGAACCTGCGTACATCTCCAGAAGTCTGTCAGAACCCAAACCACATGACCACTGCCAACATTCATTTTCATTTTCACACACTTATTTACAGGGGGTCCACATGCTTCTCGTCCCTTCAGATTTTGCCGTCCTGGTGTTTGCAGTAACGCTCAAATTGCAGCTCTTTTGCAACAAAAATCTGAATGCTTTAGAAATGTGAATATAGGTGGTGGATTTCTGCTTATTTGGAACTGAGCAGTTCTGCTTTTTACAGCAAGAGGGCAAATGAAATAATCTTGAATGCATTACAGAGTTTAACCTACATCACTAAACTATAACACCGGAACATATTCTGTCATCTAGTAAACGTTTTGGTATCCGGCTAAACCAAAAACCACAGCACAGTGATGATTGCTATAAAAATATGAGACAATAAAATAGTTTGAGACCGTCTACAGATTGTTGGCTTACGGTTTGGTCACATGTTCAAATGTCAGACACGATGGGACAAATGAATTTGAAGCAGCCTGGCATGGATGTTTTGTTTTGGTTTTAATGAAGCTTAACATCCCTCAGTGAAGATGAAAATGCTGTGGTAACAGTTTGACGTGACAACGGCACTGGTAAATTAATATCATTAATTATTTCACAATATTTGCTTCGTTCACGTTGAGATTAATTTTCTTTTTTTTTTTTACTTTTTGCTGCATCAACAATCAGATCAAGCACAAAACATTTTTAGGAATTTCACCAACATCTGATTGACATTAAAACAGAAGATTGGTCATGTGTGTCGTGTGAGTGACGATTGTGTGTGTGACGATTGTGTGTGCATGGCTATCTGTGTGAGTTTCAGTGCGTTGTGCTTGCGTTAGTTGGCCCTGTTGTGGTCTTGACAAATGCCTCGCACAATCTGCGGCGCAAACTCCTCCAGGCCTGTGAACTCCCTGGTGAAGAAGGCGTGGGTGTCCTTTGGCTCAGACGCCATTGCTCGCAGGTCGTCCATGGGGGCCCAGGCCACGCCCACTGTGTAGATGGTGATGCCTGGTGATTGACGGGGGGGACAAGTGATAAAGACATGAACCTCTGGGGTGGTCCTGGAGAGGCAGAAACACACACACACACACACACACACACACACACAAACACACACATACGTACCTTGTCTCTGTGCAGCAAGTGCTGGCGCTCTGACATCATCGTATGACTGACCGTCCGTCACCAGAATGAGGAAGTTGCGGCCTGGTGCTGCCCGCCTGGACAAAATAAACAAATAAACAAACAAATAAATACAAACAAAATGGAGGGTCTAACTGACCACTGGCACACATTTCAACATCTTCATCCTCAATTTCAGTTCCAGTTGGTAAGACAAAAAAAGGCAGATTCTGGACCAACATGCTCCAGATGTTGTGAAATCAGAAGCTGCCAAGGACACATATGTCACACATGACCACATCGGTCCTCAGCCACAACTGATCCCTGACCAGCGTCCCTCCTGTTTTCCTGAACTCCTGCATGTCCTCTCTCACCCGAAGAGATGTTCGGCGCTGTAGCTGATGGCCTGTCCAGTGGCTGTACCCCCGCTCATGTAAGGGATCCTCTTCAGAGCGTTCTGCACCGCGCCTTTGTGCAGGTGGTCCGACATTCCAAATTCCATCCTCTGGTCGTAGGTGAACTGCACCGCACCTGCAGCAACGGGAACGCGGGATCAGTCCGGGAACGTCGTGAACCATGATGAGAGGGTGGAGGCAGGGAAGGCAGAGAGGGGAGGAGAGCAAGGGCTGAAGGTAAGACAGAGGCGACGAGGAGTCACAGAAAAGTGGAGGTGGCATGAGAGGACGAATGAGAAGTATGAGGATCAGGGAGAAATGCAGAGAGGGAAGACGAACGAGAGGAAGTGGGACACAGGCAAAGATGAATATCACCGACAGGAGAAGCAAAGAGGAGGAGCGACATCAGAGCCGACTCGGGAATTTCCCAGTCCAGTCATTGGGAGCGGCGTGGACACACACTAACCGATGCGAGCGCCCACTTCTGACACGTCGAAGCTGCCAGCGATGGCTGCCAGGAAGCTGAGGACCATTTGGAAGTTGTTCTCCCCCACACTGGATGAGCCATCAATCAGGAAACCGATGTTGACTGAGTTAAAGCAGTTCTTACCTGAAGACACACACACACACGCACACACACAAGCAATTCAGATTTCAAGTCTAGGCCGTATCTGCTTATATAAATATATAGTTTGGAGGTGGATTTACTGTGATACTTCAAAAATCAAACAAATAGATAAACTGCGATGTTGCGAACCAGTTGAGGTGATGTCAAAATTGAAGTAGATTTCAGATCCTTTCTTTGAATATTCTAGAAAAATGCCTAATAGGAAAACAAAGCAGGCTGGTCTTACTGCACAGCATGCGGTCCACGGAGCAAAGCCTCTGGCTGAGAGGTTTGACGTGTTTGGGGGAGGTAAACCAGCTGGGAATGGTGTAGTTGAAGAAGCCATTAGCCTTGCACACGGCCTGGGAGAGAGAGAGGAAGGAGAGGGGAGAGAAAAGGGAAGGAAGCAGGAGCAGAGGTGAGAAAGTCAAAATGTAATAGCTTCTGCCGTAGAGTACAACTCCAATTATTTGGTTTCGGTATCAAGTGAGAGGAAGGTTACAGTATCAAGGGGGTTGGAAATTTCATTATCAACACCAAAGTAGGATCATTAAAACAATTTCAACAAATGAAATAAGACGAATTAAGGCGGTGTTTGTACCTTCCTCTCATAGTCTCTGTCCCTGATCAGGTCGAGCTCCTCTGGCAGCGGCTTGGCGACGGACACCAGGAAGACGTTGATGCCCGACTCGCGGGCGAATGTGGCGGCGGGCTCCAGGTCATCAGAAGGCCAGCCGTCCACCAGCACCACGATCACGCGGGGGTAGCCGCGCCTGCCGCCATTCTCGTGGACAAAGAAGCTCTCGGCGGTGTGGAGGATCGCCTTGCCTGGAGGAGGAAGGGGACGAGGATTCAGTCGGCTTCGTTTTACCACATTTTCCCCTCGTAATTTCAAATCACAGGCCGGATGAAAAATGTGTTTGATTTAAATCAAGATGTATTCTTCGTTTATTCACGGTTTCGCCTCCTGAGAAAAGGAAGGCAGTATTTTCTCCTGATCTGGGTTTCAAAGCCAGACATTAACGTGAGACATGTCTTGCCTGCGTTGTTGTGTCCTCCCATGAAAGGAATGTCCTTGATTGCAAACTGTAGGTCCTTGGACTGGGTGTAGTTGTTCAGGAAGAACTCTGTCCGAGGTGCCTCACTGTACGCACACACACAAACAAACACACACACAAGCGCTTTAACACCCTCGGTCGACGCTACAAGTCCCCATTTCAGCGTCCTACGTCCAAATAGGAGGTGAAAATAAAGCAGTCGGACCCGGCCTGCACCACTCCAACATGGGGTCCCGATGCTCCGACCCTCAGAGCGCTGGTCAGCCTGGACAGGAAGCCCTTCTGGAGGTTGAAACGACGGCGTCCAATGTTGTTGCTGCCGTCAATCACGAAGGCAATGTCCACCTGACAATCTAAATACACACCCACGGACACACACACACACACGCACGCATTCTGTCCGTTATTCATCTTACTAGTCTAGCACATCCACCCACCAGAGGGGAGTATTATCCTTGGCTGTGACATCAGATCCTGATTTATTTGTTATTTCTTAAACCTCGTGCACACAGTACCTTTATTCTCTCCGATCAGAGCTTTCTTCACAGATGGCTTCCTCAGTGGTTTCTTTACTGTAACAGGAATACACACACACACACACACACACACACACACACACACGCACGCACGCACGCACGCGCACACACACACACAGAGATTAGGAGGGCCGCATTCTGCTGCACGCATCAAAGCTCCTGTTGTGTTTGGAAGCAGCTAGAAAGGAGTGACTGTGGGCTTGGGAGTCATTTCTCTCTTTCTCCGCGAAAACATTCATTTATTTAAGCG
>OMPJ01009205.1:6826-19540 GCA_900312935.1 Carapus acus | reverse complement strand
TAAACGGCTGAGAGATCTGCAAACCATCTCCCAGATCGCAGTTTCAGGGTTGAAAACAAACACACAAACTGAATTAATCAGCATGTTGATTTACTATGCACAGGTAATGAGACAAACACTGGGATACAGCGATTGGAGCTGAATTTACATTTTTAACAGGTGCACTTGATGGGCATAGCATATATGAAAGCAAAAGGACACACATCCATATGGCTGTGCAAGTGGGAGAGAGAGAGAGAGAGAGAGAGAGAGAGAGAGAGAGAGAGAGAGAGAGAGAGGGAGGTTGATGCACACTAGGAGATCACCATGAACAATCAATATTTGTAAGCAAGCAGAAGTGCAATGGAGGCAGCTCCCACGTGTAAGACATTCAGCCTGCACTCGATTGTTTCGCCACCCAGCATAACAAATTCTCAACATGCATTCTACTCATCAAAAGCTTGGGCAGCCCTATCATAATTGCTTTCTCTTAAGTCTGATGTGAATAATGAAATCACAGCAGTAACAGGGCCTGGATGGAGCTGTGTGTGCACACATGAATATCCACAACCACTACACACTCTATAGGCTCCATACGAGCACGAGTCGACAGCGTGGCGCACACATACAGTACATGCATACTAACAACCCATTCTGCATCTCCCTTGTTTTCATTATGCTGCGACTTGGTTTCCTCATGGACATCTAATTACTGGGCACACATTCCTTGACTCGACTCGTTATTATTGATCTTCTTTGAGTTTTGCACTCTAGGAATGAGAGGTTTTCAGACACAATAACACGGTACGACGGAGGGAAGAGGCTCATACGCCCAGTCAGGCGGCAGGATAAAAGCCAAGTCCTTTTGCCTCATTTGTTGCTAAATCAATAACAGTGACCATGTTAGATGGTTAACCTTTGAACCCTCATCATCATGCTTGCCCCGCTGTCTCTCGTTCAACAGCACAGCGGCCAATGCGGAAAGGAGGAGAAGACCTCTGAAAAAAAAGCACAAGGATTCAATGCAGGTGTGAGAGAAGGGGCAGAGCAGTGTATTCCATGATGGGCTACATAGAAAAAAGCACACCTACATTAATATATAATCAGTACAATCATTGTGAACTATTACAAAATTTCAGCTTGATTTCTGTCAACAATCCCTGTCAAAACATACATTCTGCCCTACTCATAGTATCAGAAAATTTGTTGTTACAGGGAAACAGTATCTTCTGATGTGTAACATCAGGGCTGGTTGATGAAAAAGTGATTTAGCACTCAAACATTTTGTCATTTGTCAATGAGGTCATTGTTTCAAATTGCATTCTGCTTTCTCTTTTTCTTTTTTTTTTGGGTGCAAACAGCCCATATGAATCACAGTGAAGGGGACGTCCGAAGTGCTTGCGTTACCGACACACAGATGATTGATATCTCTGATTAACCTACATAGAGAGGTGTTAGACACAGACACACATGCATGCGCATCAACACCCACACAGACATGCACACATACACATTGGCTCACTCATACACGCAGATAGATACGTTGCCTAACAGTCTATTTGTCAGCCTGCATATGCAGGTGCTGATAAAATGGGCGGTAGTGTGATATGCTCCATCACTGTTTCTCTTTGAGTCACAAACTGAACATTGCGCAGTAGCTCTCTGTCTCGATAATCCGTCATTTTGCAGCTGTGCCGCCTATGGAGGAAACAAAGACGATGGCAGGATCAAGCTGTTAAAGGAGACACTGTTAATAAAGGCTGTGAAAAACAGAATACATAAATCAGACACATTGTATACATTGCCAGTGAAAATATTTTCTCTCCTGTCTGACACATTCCATATATGTAGGTGATATGTATTGATATTCCACAATGACGGATCAGCTCAGCAGCTATCAAAGGCTGATTTATTTGACCAAAAGCAACATCACACACAGCATCCTTAATGTGTGTCTGTGAGCGTTCCTGCACTGTTTCCATATGTGACAACATTGTCTCTCAGGAGTGTTAGGGCTTGCTGGGTTCTTGGCTCTTGCCAGATTTGTGCAGATGGCATATTGGGATTTCTCAGTAGCACACACACACACACACACACACACACACACACACACACACACACACACACACACACACACACACACACAGCAATTGCACTTATCATCTCATCTGATATCTGAATTTCAGAATATGAACATCTTATCAATCTCCCAAACTGAGTAATGTTCACACATTGAAAGTTAGACTTGTTCTGCACAGTTCTGTGGAACTAATGTTTCTGCCTGCATCAAATCAGTCAACAGACTTTTTGAAACTCAGCTGGCCCCAAGTCTGCAGTTGGACAGCATGTATGTGTAAAATTAATTTGCTGTTCCAAGCCACATGCAAACCAAAGCACAAATGAATCGGCCCACAGACTTTCCAGCATGTGGATGCCCGCTTGCTAGTAATGAGGCCTGTAATGAGTGATAAATGTGTTTGTTCAGGAGTTGGTTGTGGGTTGTCACATGCTTAATTCTGTTTTGCTCTCTTCATAATGCTTTGTCTTGCTTTGTACATTTCATCGTATCATGAGCTTGCTGGAAACAGGTTGATGAGCTCCAGGTCATTACTAACGGGTATCTCGTTGCATAGCTGGGCAGAAGATAAGTCATCTCAATAGTATCAAATGACATTTGTACAGCGAATGCTAGATCTCCCATCCACAATAACAACCCTCCGGTCAACCCTTCCATCATCGCTGCTACTATTCATACTGTTTATTTTTTACTGTACATACTGTTCTGTACATAAGTCTTCTGTATGTACATTATTTTCTTTTATCTTTTTTTTCTTGTTTTATTCCTTTTGCAGCGGAATTTAGCACAGTGCAATTGCTGTAATGACAATAAAAGATTCCTGATTGCTAAAGAAGTAGCCTCTGCTTGAAGAAAGGCCGTTTCAGCCATGATGTCTGCTGTAGTTACCATCATTTGATTTTCAAGCACCTGTCCTCAACAGCGCTGCCACAGATGACCCCGAAAGAGAGGGGTGCCTTTAATGACATGTTTGTGAGGAATGTGTTTTGGCATGTATGACAACAATATGAGCTGTCTTCCTGAACCGGTTTGGCAGATCCACTCTCAAAAGCCACCAACTACTGATACGACCTTGGCTGCATTCCTCGCGTAGCGAAGCCCCGCGCGAACTGACACTAGGACACGGATGCATGTCAAACGAAATGTCATCATGTAAATCAAGGACACCATCCTGGTCCTCTGTCAGCTGAGGCCAGTAGATCACGGGATGTGTCTCCTTTTTTGGTTGCATTTGATGCATGAAGTAACTCAATAGCAGTACAATGACTATCACAGGCTCAGATAGAATCTAGGCCACACTTACTGTACCACTGCATGCATTTGTGTGTGTGTTTGTTTGTATGTGTGAGTGTGTGTGTGTGTGGGTCTGGGTGTGGGTGCTTGCGTAAATTTGACAATACCTCCTACAGCTCTCGGCACTGATCCAAGTAAGCCAATGTAACACTGCTTTGCTTCAAAATGTTTTGCCATTCTCGACGGGGAAATTGTGACTTCAGGGGGATGTTCCAAGAAGATGTCATATGGAAGGAGTTTTCAACATTTGGCAAAACACAAACCAAAAAAAAACATCAAAATGCATGGACATTGTGATTAAGAGTCATTCAAAACATTTGACAGATAACTTTTATAGGGATATATTTGATCAGTGTTTTAACTGGGTGGGTTCTCCAGTCAGACCAAGGCCTTAAACACGGGCAGAGATTTTGTCAGAGTAAATGCAAATTTTCAACGCCTTAACATCCCAGAATTAATGGTAAATAAATTTGGGGGGAAAAAAGAGAATTAACAAAGATCAAAAAGTAAATTGCACAATAGTGTGGATCACTGGCATCTTCACATGATTGTGTACACACTGTTTCCTGAGTGACAGGACAATCTCCACCTTAGTAATGGGAACACATTCTGAACATTCTCAATGGCTTTCATGTCTCTCGCACACGACATTGAATGTGTGTTTGCGTGTTTGAGAAATTGTGCATGTGAGACGACTGCGTCAGTGCATTTTGATGTGTACGTGTGTTGGTCTTGTACATGATGATGTACTGTGTGTCTGCCAGGTTTTATTGCTTCAACTACTTTATGGCCTGCTGCCTCTGCCTCCTCCTGCAGATTGGTGTGTGTGTGGCAGTGCAAACATGCGCTGAAATTTTCCTCATGTAAATACATAAATCGGTACATACGTGCAAACATATATACACACAAAACTACATAGATACATACACACACATGTGCATGCACACTTGCAAGCATGCACACAGTCCAATCGGCGGCCTAAAACAGTCTGGCAAAATCTCAGGTCATTTGAGGACAATGTCTCCCCAGGACCTCCATTGCCCAAACAGCACATTAATAATGCACCAAGACAGGAAGCTGAGGTTGAATGATCCAGCCTGAAAGATGAGTATGTGTCAGTGAATGTGGATGCATGTCCGCATCCTGCTAATCACTGTGTTTTATTTCATTTGTGTGCGTGTGTGTGT
The DNA here is from genome assembly GCA_900312935.1 of Carapus acus. NCBI lineage: Eukaryota > Metazoa > Chordata > Actinopteri > Ophidiiformes > Carapidae > Carapus > Carapus acus. Next base: position 15,004 of record OMPJ01009205.1, on the reverse strand, counting down.
TTGTGTGTGTTACTGCTGCCTCAACATGTTCCCATACATCCCTGCGTTCATCCGCAGGATTTATCGTTGAATTTATGGTCATGTAAAATTGTACATGATAATACTATAGTTAGGATCAAGTTCATACCCGAAGCAAGACATGGAACTCATGACTGTGGTTTTGAGCTAGCATAAATGGCTTACCAAAGTGAACGCACAACATACAAAAGGATCCAATACATCGTGGAGGCATTCAAAAACAAACGGCATTGCCAGCAGCCAGCGATAAAGAAAAGCTCACTGCGTGTCTCTGAATATGTTGAAAGCCAAAAAATGTTTCATTGGAACCAAAACACCAAAAACAACAAACATTTATCACTGCAAATATGCTGTTAGCCTTTCAGGGGACTGCGGTGTGGAGAAACAAGCAGCACATTCACAACAACCATGACATTCTCAGGTGGCAAGTACAGGCAACAGCTTTTGTATTCAGCAAAGTGAGGACAGTGAGTCTAAACTGTCAGATACCCCTGATGGAATCTTTGATAGTCAGAGTCTGTCAGCGGGTCCAGTCTCCCTTGGCCCCTGTCTCCGTCCCTCACCTGTCTCTTTGCATTTCACGTCTCCACGTGAAGTGGTTCAAAGTCAGGCAGCTGGCAACATGGCTTCTTCTTGTTTCATGTTGCTCCGTCGAGACCAAATTGAAGTGCTGCTTCTTAAACGCATGGAAAATTCATCCTCTAATCTTTGTGCACAAATTTGACCTGATACCATCCACAGTCCTCAGAGATCAAAGTTTGATACTGCATCTATGAATTATACATTTGTCAGGCATGTGGCGTGTCAGAGGTTATTCATGTATGTAAGCAGAGGAGATCCTCCAGGGCCACACGGCTGTCCCCCAACGAAAGCACGAAGCTCAACATGCCTCTCAGCTGCATTTACACCTCAGCCTGCATGGATACGGAGGTGTAGACTGGGGGACGAAAACACTTCTTCAGCTGGAGTTGCATTACAGTTATTTTTGATATTCCATGAACAGCTCGTGAGAGTGCAGAGGTCTCTAGCTTCTTATATTTTATTTAATGTGAATGATCAGTGTCAGAGCCAAGATTGGTACAACCTGGCATGCGAGAGAGAGGCAAAATGCGAGCCACCCGGGGTCTTGGCCGTGGTTATGATTCCGTGTTATAATGCTGTGGCATTGGAGATGGGATGTTAAGTTAGCGGGGACAATGTTGAAAATCATAAAGAGCAATCTGAGACTGAACAGTTTGCTTTTTCTCATGTGCCAGCAATCAAAGCAGGAATCATCTCCTCTACTGCGCACTTGCATTTGCGACTGTGTCCTTATTTGGATGCTGTGTGGTTGCGTCTTGTTGGTAAAGTCTGTCTTTCGGTTGACAACAGAGTTGAATTCTGAGAACTTTTGAACCTTGTTGAGATACACAATGTGCTCTCTGAGTGAACCCTGACTTTAGTTTGACTCATTTGTAATTGAAATTCCAAAGCAACATATGTGTCCCTTAGAGTAAAGCAATGACAGCAGGATATAACCACAGCTGCTCATCCATAAGAAGCTGTTATCCTCGTCCCTCCTGCCATCATTGCTCTCCAAGGCACTATCTCTCCGAGATACTGTATCAGAATTCCCTCCCCCTTAAAATGGCTAGGGCAGCCAGAGTAGGGGAATAGGAAGTCAAGGAATAAGCTGAATAAAATCCACCCACTCGGAGGAGGCCAATCCCTCTGACATCTGTGTAAATCCATGTACACACCAGCTTCTTTCCCTTCAGCTATACACATGACTGAACACCAGCAGTAGGGGAGAGGGAGGAATTCAGTTGATCTTCATTCCGTACCCGACTGGAGCAACTCCTGAGGATTCCTATATGAATACATGCATAAAATTTGTGGGTAGTGGCAGCAATTGCCCCATTCTCATAACATTAATTACAAAAGCAGATTGTCAAAAGTAGGGAAGGTGGGATTCCTTTTACTATTGAACGTCTCCGAAATATAAGCAAGGCAGAGCGGATTTAAACAGTAACGTTCTTTCCGCACGAGACAATGATTTAAAATGCACTGGATGGACAATTGTCTCATATCCACCCTTCCAGCAAGGGCCTATAGAACGAGAAAGAAGAAAATAATTCCCCCTGAAATAGAAGTGGGCAGAAACTAGCACAAAAGGGCTCTGCTAAAGAGCAAGAGCCTGGAAGTGATTCTCACTGCGGTCCTTCAATGAATGGATTATGTTCCTCCCTTGACCTATGTAGGCTTATAAATGTGCACATTGTTTACCATAACCCATCACTCTTGGCAGAGGAAGAAAATCAGCGTGTATGAGAGAATCATGCTTCCAAAGTCACCCTCACCCTTTCCGAAGGCAAAGCGTAACCTTGTACTAGCTGCTGTGGTTGCAGTAGCAAGCGATGGATTAAAGCAAAACTAATGTTAAAGCGGACAAAAAAGCAATAGGGGAGCTAAATCGCTCTTTAGCTGAGAGCGCACACACGCTAGAGGCTCCCAGGGCTGCATAAAAGCAACGCCAAATGTGTGGGCATGTGTTTGAGTGTGTGTTTGAACACATAAGCGATTAAACGTTTTGTGTGTGTATCCACGTGTTAGCCTGCGTGGGTGAGAGAGTGTTGGAGGAAGAGCAGGAGAACATAGTGATAAAATCAGTGCAGATCTAACAGCTTGTTTTTAGACTCACAGAGTGTGTGTGAGTGTTAGCACGGGTACGTACGCGCGTGCAAGTCTGTGTGTGCATGTGAGCGTGTGTTTCTGCAATGCGATGCTCTTTTTGTTGGTGTCAGCTCTACAGAGGAAAAGCTACCTGCCAACTCCTCATTCACTGGTGACCACTGTCACGCTCTGTCTACACTGTTTGTACGTGCGTGTGTGTGTGTGTATCTGCCCTCGCGTGGAGCACATGTACTTATTTGTGTGTGGATGCATAAGTTGTTTGCCCTTGTATTCATCTTGTTTGACAATTGATACACCCCTGAAATAAGCTGTCCTCAGCACGAAACTGCAAACAGAATCTGATCAGATAGAAACTCCTTTGCGGCTCAGTTTCATATTTCAACCCTCAGTCGAATACATATTCTCTCACATATGGTCCCTCAAAAAAAGAGAGAATACATTATTTAGACCATTACGGCTTTGAGTGAGCGCTGAGTTCTCCGTCTGATTCATGCTCTCAGCTATTTTGTTGTACTGTCGGCTGATGAAAATTGTCAAGATAAAATGAACTCTGGTGCTCATCCATCATATAAAACGACACACAAGTATCTGCTGTTTGCTGACAATGGCTCATTTTTCACGACAGCGCTCTTTTATAGAAACCCACGAGAACGTCATTTTTCAAAATTTCTCATTTCCACCGAAAGCAATCTCTCTAATGCATCAGAAAGACTCAACGGATGGGTGTTCACCTCTTGTTTAGGCTTTTCTTATGCTTGTGAGGCGTTGGGAGCATCTCTGAAGCTGCGGCTCCTATTAAGGAGATTACTCATTGCATTGAAAAAACTTCAGACTCGGTTAGTGTTCCCCTCCATTTTGCGAGTGCGGTTCCTATCTGTAAATTTGATTGTGGGGGACTGAGAAAAAGCTGACAGTTGCCAATCACTGAAACACTTTGAATGGCTTTCACCCCAGTAGAGGACATATAATTTTTTTGATTCTCTTTCATTTTGAGTCAGCACTTCTGGGGATTGCCGCCTGCAAAAGGGGATCCTTGTTATTCATTTCATGGACGTGGCATTGGGAATCTTGCTGGAGTAGTCAGATTCGGTTTGATACAAATGCTTGTGGAAGGGGGGATGACGAAAGATTAAAGGGGGTGAGATGGAGGATGGAGGCCAAAAAAATGATGGAGAAATGAGGGGGAGGGGAAAATGAGCGAAAGACGAGGCTGTTCGAATGCGAGAAGGGGGGTCGCAATGTGTGTGTGTCTGTGTACGTGTGTGTGTGTGTGTGTGATGTTCATGCATGCAATTGTGTGTCAGTGGGTGTGTATCTGTGTGTGGGTGGGGGATGGTTGCGTTGAGTAGAGGGGGTTGAGCTGATTAGTAGAAGTGGTTAGTGGATGTATGTGAGTGATAAATGGTCATGGAGGCGTTATTGATGATAATTAATCGAAGAGGAAAGCAATTCATGGATAGTCATTCTCCATTTAGTATTACCCCGAAGGTGGAGGTGTCACGAAAGCGTCTTTTCAATCCGGTGACATTAAAGGATCTGTAAAGCCACAGACAGAGGGCGTTCCTGCGGGGGCTAATGAACTGCTCACGACGGCAACCAGAGGAAATAATAATAATATTATCTTTACAACCTCATTAGATAAGTCACACTCCAACAATCTTACCGCTAAAACACCTCCTTGCAAGCGAAAATTGTCTGACCATACCTGTGCTGCACGATCTCCTCTAAATTGCCTTTTTTCAGAACACCACAATCAGTCCTGTAAAGGGCACTAAGGGATTACTTTTTAAATACCCTCTATGAGACCTGCGAAGATTCAGAAAAAGGCGATAGTTAACATTTACACCACCGGAAAATGAGCCCGTGAAGTATTTTATCATCCCTCAAATATTATCTTTCAAGGTGACCTCAAAAGGGATTGACAGTAAATAATCTCTTGGAGTGATCTGGAGAAGCAACACATTTTCCGTAAAACATGTACACACATTGTGGTCTAGGAAATGCTTTAAGAATTTTTTGGTCTTATTTTGTTTTTCTTTTTTACCCGCTCACTCCCTATCATAATGGAGGACGGTATGCGTGTTTAGCTCAGAAGTCTATCAGAAATTGAACGCAAAACTCTGTACTTTTAAAAGCAATTTGAGACAATTGCAATTACTTGTAGTCCTGTTATTTTCAATAATAAGATTAAGCTCTCCCGAGTTCACTTTGCTCTAGTCCTCCCAGTGTTTCATCGCTTTGGTATTTATTACCAATCGTAGCGAGTCCACATTGTTCTGACTGGAATTTTTTTGTCGTGAGTCCATTAAACTCCACTTGAAAGTGGAGGTAAAAGTGGAGGTAATGGAAACAAGTCAAAAGACATTTAAACAAGGACACTAAAAGCAACGCTGTGCATGACACAATGGAAACTCAGAGCTGCTGCTTTTTTTTATATGTATATATATATCAAGGTCATTTCCGAGAAACAATTGAAATAGTTGAGAGAGGACGTCTTGTAATGAGACACTCCTCTCTTTGCTTGCATTTCATGCTTTCAAACAGCGTAAGATGTGACATATTACGATAGAAAGATTTAAAAGTGTCTGAGTGTGATGTGTGTGTGTGTATGCATGTGTAAGTGTGATATGAGTGTAACCTTTTTGCATTGTGCGATGCTTTCTGTGTGAATGAATCACAGCGTCAGCGTCTTAATCACAGCCATGAACGTAGTTGATATTAAATAAATGTGCGCCACCTGATCTACATCATAATACCTGTCACATTGATCACCGGGACTTCAGACACGGAGCGGAATACACCCACCCACGCCTGCAGATCAATCTATTATCTGCAACTCTGTGATGTGTGTGTGTCTGCTCATGAATGCGCGCGCGGGGGGGGTGGCTGGATGGCAGGCAGGTCTGTGTGTGTATGTTTGTCGGGGGAGGGGAGGTTGGTGGTGGCGGTGTTACGGCTGAATTAAATCTGACTACCTGCCACGGTGTGGGGTGCATGGTGGGAGGGTGGCACACATAAGACCCGGGTAGGGTGAGCTAACACCTTGATGTGTGTCTGTGTGTGACTTCTCTGCCCGCTCGCCAGGGTGTGTGAAAGCGTGGGCGTTGGCTGTACGTTGAGGAGCTCTGAGCAGCTCATCACTGCTCCTCTTCGTCCACGTTCCGCGCTCCGCTCCCTCCCACTCCCATATATAAACCTTCAAGCATGGCGGGACGATAAATCACATGACTAACGGACCGAAAGCCACTGTCGCCCGAGAAAAGACGGCCTTTCATGAATATATATGGAAAGAGCTTGTGCATCTTTGCCAACTCACCACCTCAAGTCTGCCTTGCCTGACATGATTGAGGATTTAGTGATTATGCGACGCTATTGGTGGCACACCCACTGTTTGACGGCAGCTAACACACACACACACACACAGGTGGTGATACACGTTTGTCTGGGCGCATAAATTTGAGGACACAATGCTTGTACGCTTCGGCGATATGAAAGATGGACAGAGATTAAGAGAGAGGGAGGTTATACTCTTGCAGTATTTAAAGTCACGCACTCGGTGGCTCTCACACGCCCACTCGCTCGCTCACACTCGCACCGCAGCTGCTGTCTGGCCGGCGTCATCCATCTTACTAGACTTCAGGGAGACTGACAAATTGGCCGGCGGTCCAAAGGGCGCAGGTCTCGGCTAGGCAATCACAGCAGGATAGAAACGATCCAAATATCTACGCAACAACACAACTGAAGCTCACCTGGATCTGGTGCAGTCCGCAGCACTCGACTGGCAGCGGCTGAGGCAAGACGGGAAAGTGAGCAATGACCTTTAATTTAGCCGCTGCCAGCGCATAAGCTTGCCGCTGAGAAAGTCCACTTGGAACAGCTCCACATGGGCCTGTCGCCACCTTGCTCAAGGGCACCTTCACCCTTCCATGCTCATTCATTTTCCTCAGACTTCTCTGACCGCCGCGTTGACAATTACAGACAACATCAGGACAATGAAGGACAGAGACATTCAGGGCGCCTGAGCATCAGCTGGCAAATGGAGGGCCGTTGAATTGGACTTGAATTTAGTTCTTTTGTGACGTGCTCTGTCAAAGAAAGGCCCTATAACAACAGGCTGAGAAGTTTCTGTCAAGTGGAGAAGTTACTTCAAATGATTCAAATGAAGCATGATTAGCTGTTGCATTATTACTCCAATACTTTGAACGATACAACGACCTTTCCTTTGATTTCACTATTGTCAACCACCAACACAAAACAAAACAATGTTTTTAGTCTGCAAATTTGTCAAATTCAACTCAAAATTCAACATTTTAGTGAACTGAATTGGTCAAAAACAGAGAAACGCAGTTGCAGTCTGTCTCGCTAATATACTGTGGATCTCAACAGTGGAATGTTTCATTTCATGCAAGTGTATTTCCTTCTCCCGGGAATTTCTGGTAAGCAATGGAGATGACGGAATCTTCTGCAATGCGTGCACGCTGACAAAGGAGGGAGATGTTTTCGTTTTGCCATGTGAGCTGTTTCCTATTCAGAGGAAATTATTTTTCCCGCCTCATGGTCTCCCTCCTTTCACGCCTAGGAAAATGAGAGACGCAGAGCAACAACAGCAGCTCTTCATCACCCTACCCAGCTCATCCTCCCTCCCTGTCCTCTCTGTCAGTATCCCCAACACGCTGTCCCCGCTCATACTTTCACACTGTGGCGGCACTTCGTTCCTCTGCTTCACTTCCCAGCCATCGACCTGCAGATCGTCTACGTCTCAAAGCGCATCAATTCTTTGAATCGTTCAAATTCCTCCCTCAACTTTCTCATCCTCTACCCTTTGACTCATCCATTCTCTCCTTTTATCCAGTCTTCCAAAGTATATTGAGTGCTTCGTCTTCATCCGTCTGTTCTCTCTTATTTCCCAAAGCTCTGTGCTGTTACCTTTTACTACACTTCTGATTTTTCTTGATCAATTTGCTCCCTCAGCCAATTTTTTCCTCTCACCTTTGTATCTGTCTTCCTCGTGACTTCCTCCCTCTCCGGTATTCAGAGAGATCCAATGTGCCGGATCTTTTCTTCCGGCTTTTATTAAGCTATCATCATTATCTGTCAGACAATAAGCGCTCCTCCTCCTCCCTCATTCGTTTGTTCAGCAATGTGCCTGTCATCACCGCCTCCCTCTTCCTCAGCCTTTCGTCCCTCACAAACCTCCTCCGTCATCAAACGCCATCATCGTCATGATCATCATCGTCGTCGTCGTCGTCATTGCCACGATCAGCAATATCGTCACTCCATCCATACCCTGACCTATGATACATATTCACGCCACCTCACTCCTTCCTCTCCTCCCCCCTCGTTCCTTCACCTCCCGCCTTGCTCCATAACTCCAACACCATCTCCTCGTCTCTATGGCAATGTCTCAGACACTGTTGCCGAGGCAGCCCTATCAGCTAATTGACACAATTATAACTGAGCAGCAGCTGTTCAACCCGCTCTGCCCCA
>OMPJ01009203.1:7462-19371 GCA_900312935.1 Carapus acus | reverse complement strand
CCCCCCAACCAGGGATGATTACGGAGGTCCCTTAACGTTGGACGGTTTTCGGGATATTTGTTGAGACACCAACTAATGAAGTCGATGCACTCCACAGACAGCTTGGTGGAGATGCAAAGCTGTCCATCGACCACTTGATGTTTGCATTTAAAAGGGGCAGAGCCATGTAACATGGCAAACAAAGTCGCCCCCAGCTGCCAAACGGTGGCCGGCTCAGCTCGATGTGGACAGCCACAGTTTAGCTCAGGGGGGTTGAACTCGGTTGTGCCTAGAACACAAACCACATTGTATTACAGATGGGAAGAACACAAGACAGAAAAGTGAAACACCACAATCTTTCGTCAGAGATGTTTTGATACATGCCTAAGTCACAGGAATATAAATCCCAACAGAGGCAGCTTACCTGCTCTGCCAACGTGCACGTCCTTCAGCACGGTCCCACAGCCAAAGTCGATGACCTTGAGATGAAGACCAATCCGCCTCTGAATCAAAATGTTTCCGGGTTTGATGTCCCGGTGATAAACGCCCTTTGCCAGCATGTGCGTGGCTGCTTCCAGCAGCTGGCTCAGAAATCCCTGAGACAAAGACGGACAAAATGAGTGAATGGGGAAAAAAACGGGACTCAAAAAGCTGGTGTCTGTACACACACCAACACCATCTCTGCTGACGAGAGCTTACTTTAGCAAGCGTTTCACATAGGCATCCATTTGATAAAATGTAGTTGTGGAGGTCCATACACGGCTCAGGACGCTCCAGCACCAAGAAAACATCACCATGTAGGCTGAAGCAATCCACTAGGCCGATCACTCCACCATCTTCACCTGTCGATGCCATGGTCATCAGGATTGCCTCTAGTGGAAACACGTCCACCTGCCCGTTAGCAGCCTGTAGAGATACGAGGGCGGGGATGGACATGTAAAACATAGTCTTAGACAATATCCCAAATTTGTGAAAGAACAATACAATCTCAATCACTTACTATTCCCACATGAGGTGCCTTCCGGCCCTTAGCCCTCTTGATGGCCACCTGACAGAGAAGAGACTTTAAGTGAGTGTTTTGGGTTGAGAAGAGGAACTAGTTGATTATATCAGCATCCAATCAAGAGTGTTGTAGGTGAATGAGGCTTACTGGTTTAGCATCTCTGCACCGATGACCAGCGTAAACCGTACCGAAGCCCCCTGATCCTAGACGGTGCCCGACTGAGTAGATCTCCCCAGCATTTTCTAGATTACAGATTTGAGTGAGTAATAGTTTCATGTGCGAAATCAAAACTTGACAAGTTTTCTGAAGCGGTGTGTGGCGGAATTCATTGGAATGTGTCCTACCGATCCCGTTAGGAAACTCTGTGGTAAGGGCAACATGTGGATAAGTCAAGCCCAAGGCTGCCCCATGATGTGCGATCCTGTTTCGGTCCCTCTCTTGTTGAACAAGATCCTCATGTCTTGCCGCTCCTTCCATGCCCCACACTGATTGGGCAGTTGTGGACAAAAAGGCGTTCTCATCTATGACCAAATAAAAAAAACATTGTTTCCTATAATTATGAATAAATTCATTAATCAACTTCATTAAAAGTTTCCAACCAATTCTACGCAAATATCTTGTTCACTGTTAATAACAACAAGTTTAGTGCAATGTTTGGACACTTTCGCGCGCGCTACCAGAGATGGTGAAACAAAACAAAATGGACGACACAAACAAGTGTCGATAGAAACAAACACGTGATGCAGCCGGTGAGCAAATTAGCACATATTAACAAGTGCTTACCTTGTTCTCCACGAACATCCAGAGAATTATTCTGTTGGCCAGCCTCCATATTTCGATGTGTATGATCCTGTGTGCAGAATGGAGGAAGATTTAAAAACATTTACACGATTGTTCAACTGTGATCAACGTCCACTGTTGTTAATAACCACGATTTAAAGGTAGTGATGGCCTCTTTATCATCAACGACGGTGACGGGTTGCAGCAATTCACACATTGAGTGAAAGGACCACACTTCGATTGCTTACCTCGTTGTAGCGGAGAAATTAAAGGACTTCGCAGCTCTCCCGTAAGTGCAAATTTCCCCGTGAGACGCGAGTGTGGACCTGCGAGTTCACTGGTAACAAAATTTGGAAAAGTTTGCAAATTTATTAAAGTGCCATTGACGCCTACCTGCCTCGATAGCTGCAACGGAGGACGTTGATTGGCTCTTTTTTGATGACGTCAGTGACTGATACTCTGGAAGCGAGAGAATCAGCCAATCAAGTGTCCCTGGCTAACGGATTTCGCTATTGCCCGCAATGTAATGAACGTTGTGTTTGCACTTTATTGATTGGATTCAAAGCTTCATTGTCATATGTACAGTATAGAAACTACTTTCTATGCATAATGGAATTCTTGCTTTGTCGCTCTGCCGCGGATACCACGCGTATAGAGAGCAATAATGGTCAATAGATAAATTAACTCTTATGATCACGATGCGTCGGCAAATGTGACCTAAGCCTCCTCGACTCTGGTTTCCTTTTAACTCTTTTTACTCCTTTAAACAAACTTGCGGCTTTCAATCACCAAACATAGTTTTCTCAAGTACCAGGCTTCTATGTCCACACGGTGATAGCATTTTTGAAAATATCCGCTCATTTGAGTTATGGCGACTGAAAACAAGTTGACAGAGTCGCAGCTCTCAGGACTGATTGGATTTTTTCTTTATCTCTTTCGTTTTGTCGTTCGTCAAGGGAATTTTTCCTTGTGACGTAAATGTAAAGATACTGAAAAACTCAACATGCGAACGCAAACTAAAACGGAGTGAAAACGGTACACTTAATTGTTCTCTTGATTGGTTTTTCCATAACAATGTATGTTGATATGAACGTTTTGTGGCTCCAAAAACTTAAGAATGCAGCAATTGGCCCCCAGGTATCCTCACTTTAATCAAAGCTGGCCCTCTGAAAGTGTGGACACCCGTGAGAGAGGACATCAATGTTTACCTGACTGTTTCCTGGGTTGTCTGACTGTTGTACTGCCCAGGTGATGAAATCAAAGCAAATATGCATAATCTCATCACACAAACAAACATAAATGCATTAAAGAATGATGTTACAGGTCCCTCTAAAGTGGGGGATGGTCTTGTGCAACTTTTCCAACATAGTGGGTAGGTACTTTATTGAACTGTTGATCTTGTGATACGGGAAATTTAAGGCCCCATAGCTCAGGGTGATAGAGAAGATACTATAAACTTTGCAGTATACAATAGCATTGAGAAGGAACTGTCAATCTACAATTTACACTTACTAAGGAACTACTTCACTAACAATATACAATTTACAACATACAAGTAACAGAACATAAATCATTTACGATGAATATTATAGTAAGCATGTGAAATCCAACTGACTAAACAAACATCATTCCAGCCAAAGATGATTTCGAGGGTCCCTCCCTGTTGGACAGATTTGTGCAACGTTTTGCAAATACTGTATGTTGCAGTAATTCAAGATACTACAACACCTTGAATTCTGATGAACAATTTATCTTTTATTGCGGCTACTTCGATTTCCACTCGACGACCTCATAGCAGCTTCCCACTTTACCAGATTTGACCACTAGAGGGCGCATCCATTGGCTGTTCAGTCAGCCGTAAAGCGCCTACGACCATAAGTGATTCCCGCCGGGTGCGGTGGCGCGCCCCTGTAATCCATGCCACAAGGAGGCTGAGGCTGGCGGAGCGCTTGAGCTCAGAAGCCCTGAGCTGCAGCGGACTATGTCGACTGGATGTCCGCGCTAAGTTCGGTATTTTTTTTATCGATATGGCGCTCCCGGGACCACCAGGTCGTCTAAGGAGGGGTGCACTGGCCCAGGTCGGGAACGGAGTAGGTCAAAGCCCCCGTGCCGCTCAGTAGTGGGATCGCATCCGAGAATAGACTTCGCAACACGGCGCGACCCGGTCTCTTTTAAAGACTCTTTTATTCAAACTTCTTGCTTTCAATCACCAACAATAGTTTTCTCAAGTATCAGTTTTTTCAATCCAAGTCCAGCTTTTTATATCAAAGTCCTCTCCTCACCACTCTCGGTGTTAACAGTCTTCTTAAATGCCATGTGTCTCGGTGTGTTAGCCGTGGCGGGAACAATAATCCGCACATCGGAGTTATGGCGACTGTTATGGAAGTTATGGAGTTATGGAAGACAAGAGGACAGTTGACAGTGCCGCCGGTGGAGGCATTCTCACCTACCGCCTGTGTGGCGCTCTGGGGGAATGATGCGAGGATATTTAAGGTCCACACTGATTGTTCCGGGTGTGGCGCACATGGCATGTTGGTTTTGACCGCTGGCCGGCGGCGTTTTATGAGTTCCTTGCCTCTGCATTTTATTTGTTTGTCCAAAAGAAACTGATTTATTTTTGGCACAACTCAGTGGACTGAGTCATGTTTGGAGGAACAGGAGAAACCATCAGTCAAGCCGCGAGTGCATAAAGTCCACTGTCTGTCCCCAGCCGCTGCTCTTGGGACATCTTTTTTTTTGTTGTCTGTTTTATTTTTACTTTCTTACATACGTCAACTGAAGGTCGTCTTTTTCGATGATTTTTTTAACTGAAAGACACTGCAAGACTCAACATGCTAACACATTCGACAAGCTAACCGGGGGTGACAAGGCTACAGAGATTCTACACCTTCGAGTCGAAGGAAATCATCACCAAATGAGCAACGGAGTGAAAGCAAGCTACAAAGAAAAACAAAGAAAACCCTTTACTCAAGGTAAATCTTTCAAAGTCTGCGTCATCAAAATGGCGGACCGGAGAGGAAGAGAGAAGAAAATGAGTGTTCGCCATGGGACGGAACACTGGGACAGAGTCGAGGACAGATTGTCACACAGAAAATTGTTGTCTTTATTGTTTTCTACAATTTTGTTCTGTAATAGTGTGTATTTGTATGAACGCTTTGTGGTTCCAAAAGTAGGACAGGGAACTAAAGACCCCCAGGCGTCCTCACTTTACCAGAGCTGGGCCTTAAAGTGAGGACACACCTGACTGATGAAGTCTACCCAAAGGTTTCCTCCGACTTTAACTTGCTGTGTCTTCAGCCTCCATCCAACTAATTATTTGACAGTGATTTGGGACAGTACAACACCTTTAATTAGAATGAACAACTCATTTATGAGAGCTAGAAGAGGATAGGAAATTTGTAATTTAACTGAATCACCCCAGCCAGTGAGGATTTCTATGACCCCATAATGTTGGATGGTTTTGAGAATTTTTGTGGACTTCACTGACTGAAATCGATGCACTCCACAGATAGGTCGATGGACATGCGAGGCTCTGAGTGAAGCGCATATTTGGCAGGAATGGAGCCGCGTAGCATGGCAAACAAAGTCTCCCCCAGCTGCCAGACCGTGGCCGACTCGGCTTGATGCCAACACCCAGCGTTAAGCTCCAAGGGGTCAAGCAAACTATGCCTAGGACACAAACCAACGAAATGTTCTTGTAGAGATGGGAAGAACACAAAACGGTCATAATCTTTCCTCAGATGTTTTGATACACGTCAAGTCAGAGGAAAAAGCCAAAGTCAAGGACCTTGACACGAAGACCAGCTGAGTGCTTTTGAATCAAAACGTATCCCGGTTCGATGTCCCGATGATAAACGCCCTTTGCCAGCATGTGTGTGGCTGCATCCAGCAGCTAGCTCAGAATTTACAGAGACAAAGTAATAGAAAAATGAATGGGTAATGTAGCAGACAGCTCCATCTCTGCACTTCTGAGATGCACTTGTTCCCCTGCTGTAGAGCACGGCTGCATGTTCATGGACACGCTTTGTATTAATCTGCTTCGTTGCTCAATTCTATTGCTGTAATGACAAAAGATTGATTCATGGAATTCATGTTTGTTTGTGTTTCTGCATGTGAATATACACAGTGTGTGCCTGTTGTGTGACAACAAACATGTGGTTCTTTACTGCTGTTTTCCTCCAAGACAACATTGATTCTGAAACCTCAAAACCAATAAATCTCAAATTACAACCATCCTTGCCACACTGGATTGTTTTCTCACCAAAACCTAAATCCAGACATTGGCAAACTGACAAAAATCAACAGATGGGGATCATCGAAGATGTGCTGTCTGTGTGAGCAGAATCTACAGACATATCACCTCATCAACTTCACCGTCAAAACAAGAGTTCTCTAATTGTGAACTGAGACAAATCCATTGTTACAAAATATTCAGACAGCAGACTTGTAAAAGGTGAGTAAAGTACATGAACAGACTCGATGTGAGCATGTAAGCAGTACAGACCCAAAAAATTTGAATATCATGGAAAAGTTATTTCTTTTCGATAATTCTGTACAAACGTTAATCTCCAGTTGGTTATTGATTTAGGGCCCACAATGCAAACAATTTCAAGTATTTACTTGTGTATGTTTACTTGATTTGGGGTGCCAGCTCATAAAATCAATGAAAATAGGAATTCAAAATATTGGAATACTGTGAGGAAATCAGCCCAAGTTTTGCAGGCCATGAATGTTAAAGCACTGTCAACCACTAATCATCTACAAGACTTAAAGCACCCGCACAGGTTTCCCCGTTCATTCACTCGTTCATTGTGCTGTGTCCAAACATAACAATGGAAAGTCTAGTGGGAGGGGGAAATGTGGCAGGAGAAGATGCCCCAGCAAAAGTAATGACCGTGGGCTTTAGCAGAGTATCAAATGGAGAAGATTCAAGAATATGTCTGCGATCTAGAAAGATTGGAATGAGGTGGGAGTCACAGCTTCAAAAACCATCACACTCAGACGCACGTGGAGAAATGAGGGGCACCAGACCCAAAAAACAAAGAGCATCACGCATCCCGGTGCAGGGTGGCAAAGTAAGAATTTCATTGTGCAGGGAGACTTGTTTCTATACTGTGCACGTGACAACAAAACTTTGAATCTTGAATCATCAAGGAAATCTGCATGACTCACAGGTAATGACACAGGCTAATTGCCACAATGCTACGGCATAGCAACTTATTTGTTGCTATAATCAAATGTGGAGCCGTCAAACGAATTTTCACAATGATATTGGAAACAGTGTCTTGTGACAATAAAGGATTCTTATTCTTATTTTTATTCTCTATTCTTAAAAGCGAACTACTCAAATTAGCAACAGAGTTGTAAAAGGGGAATAAAATTGATTAGCGGACTCAATGAGCGCCTGTGAGCAGTGTTCAAGAGGCCCTCATAGGTTAATGAGCTCTGGAGACAGGAGGATGCCGGAGTGGATGGAGTGCAGCTGTAGTTCTGCCTCTCAACGCTAGATGGCACTAAAATGCTACTCAAGAGTGAAGGTGCCACGAGCATGCGTGTTCTTCGCCGGGTGCGGTGGCGCGCGCCTATAATCCAAGCTACAGGGAGGCTGAGGCTGGCGGAGCGTTTGAGCGTTTGAGGGGCTCTGAGTTGCAGCGGACTATGTCGATCGGGTGTCCGCACTAAGTTCGGTATCGATATGGCGCTCCCGGGGGAGCCCGGGACCACCAGGTCGTCTAAGGAGGGGTGCACCGGCCCAGGTCGGGAACGGAGCAGGTCAAAGCCCCCGTGCCGCTCAGTAGTAGGATCGCGTCCGAGAATAGGCGCTTTGGTTCAGCCTGAGCAACACGGCGCGACCCAGTTTCTTTTAAAGTCTTAATCACCAAATATCTTTCTTAACCTTCTTAGGGTGTTAGGGTCGGTTTCGACCCAAGTTAAAATATTCAGTTATAAAACACTAAGAAATGCCAAAACTGAAATCATAAATACACAATCAGCCAACAGCGTATAGCCAGCCCCTCCTCCAACCACTTGAGCTTCATTTAGGGATGTTGCTCTTTGCCTTTTTGCATACATAAACAAACGGAGACATACCCAGGCATGTCAGGGTTAGAACATTTTTTGAAATTTTTTTGTTGAACATTTAAGAACAGTGATTTAAAATCTCAGTAATTCTCAGGTAACAGAACAATCTTTTTTATTTGATTTCTTTTACCTTTTTCTCTAGAGATTCATTCCCCAGTGTTACTGAGTGGCCCCAGGTATGGTCGTGGTAAAGAAGGAGCTGAGCCGCAAGGCAAAGCTCTTGATTTACCGGTCGATTTACGTTCCTACCCTCACCTATGGTCATGAACTTTGGGTCATGACCGAAAGGACAAGATCTCGGGTACAGGAGGCCGAAATGAGTTTCCTCCGTAGGGTGGCGGGACGCACTCTCCGAGATAGGGTGAGGAGTTCTGCCACCCCGGAGGAGCTCAGAGTAGAGCTGCTTCTCCTCCACATCGAGAGGAGCCAGCTGAGGTGGTTCGGGCATCTACACCGGATGCCTCCCGGACGCCTCCCTAAGGAGGTATTCTATGTCCCATGTCCAACTGGGAAGAGGCCGCGGGGAAGACCCAGGACGCGCTGGGGGGACTATGTCTCCCAGCTGGCCTGGGAACGCCTCAGGGTCCTCCCAGAGGAGCTAGAGGAGGTGTCTGGGGAGAGGGAAGTCTGGGCTTCCCTTCTGAGACTGCTGCCCCCGCAACAAAAATATTTTCATTGATAAGGGAGCCCAACCAGGTAAACAAGAGTTATGAAACACATTGGATGTTAAAATTTTTTAAGGGTATTTTAGGGCTGTTAACTAAACCCTTCATACACGGGTCGAAAACGACCCTAACACCCTAAGTGGCAGTAAAAAGCTAACACCTTAGGAAGGTTAACCTTCTTTCTGAATTAGTTTTCCGTGTCTCGTCTATATTCGACTGTGTTGCAACCTGAGCATGCAAGACTTAAGCGTCCCCAACTGGGACAGAGCACACAAGGTGTCCACCTGATGGTTTCCTCTGTGGTCTGCATAATTTGTCTTCAGCCTCCATACAACTAAATACAGTATGTCACAATAATTCAAGACACAACAACACCTTTTATTCAAAAACTTTTATTTATGAAACTAAACATGGCAAAGGAAATACTTTCCAAGGTGGAGCAGGTAGAGCTCTTCATCATGTAAACATTCAAAATCTATAAGATCCACACTTCTATTTACAGGAAGTATCTACAGAGTCAAATAAGCAAGCGAAGTTGAAATACCTACATTATCATGATTATGTCAATAAACATCATGTAAAAATTAAACAAAATGAAAATTAAAAATATCACATTATGCTCGTCCAGTGTTTCCCAATCTTTTTCAGCCACACATTTTAAACTACGGAAAATCTCACGACGCACTACCATCATTAGAAAGTTGTGGGTTGGGATGAGCGAGCAGGTCTTTTTGAGACTTTTATCTGAGACATGGCGGGGCCATGTGTGGCGTCTCCGGACCACACGAAATTGGACTGTGACACACCTGATGATTTCTTAGAGCACATTTGTGTGCCATGGCACAGTGGTTGGGAAAGGCTGTGCTAGACAGATAATTATTCTCAATGAAACATCACAGACTCCTTTGAAAGCCTATTCTACACAAAATTACTGCAACCAGGGATGCTTGCTGAGATCCCTTAATGTCGGACGATTTTGAGGATTTTTGTGGAGACACCACCTGATGAAGTCGATGCACTCCGCAGATAGTTTGGTGGAGATGCGAGGCTCTTCAGCATCCACCTGTTTTTTGGTTTTAAAAGGGGCGTGGCCATGTACCATGGCAAACAACGTCGACCCCAGCTGCCAGACGGTGGCCGGTTCAGCGCGATGTGGACAGCCAGAGTTTAGCTCAGGGGGGTTGAACTCAATTGTGCCTAGAACACAAACAGAAACAAACGTTCTTGGATTACAGATGGGAAGAACACAAAACAGAAGAACGAAACACCACAATCTCCCCTCAGAGATGTTTTCATACATGTCTAAGTCAAAGAAATATAAATCCTAAGAGATGCAGCTTACCTGCCCAGCCAACGTGCTGCTCACTCAGCAGGGCCCCACAGCCAAAGTCAATTACTTTTACACGGAGACCAGTTGAGTGCCTCTGGATTAAGATGTTTTCCGGTTTAATATCCCGGTGATAAACACCTTTTGAAAGCATGTGTGTAGCTACTTTCAGCAGCTGGCGCAGAAATCCCTGTGACAAAGACAGACAAAATGGGTGAACGGGAATCAAGGAGCATGTAGACAACTGGTGTCTGTACAGGTACCAACACCCCTCTGCTGACTGTAACTTACTTTAGCCTTGAGTTCACGTAGGCGTCCATGTGACAAAATGTACGTGTGGAGGTCCATACACGGCTCAGGACGCTCAAACACCAGGAAAACATCACCGTATAGGCTGAAGACATCCAACAGGCAGATCACTCCCCCCTCTTCACCTGTCCATGCCATGACGATTAGGACTGCCTCGATTGGAAGCAATACCACCTTCCCGTTAAGAGACTGAAGAGGTACAAGAAGGACAAGGACGGACATGAAAAACATTGAAAAACAATGAAACATGAAAAACTAATTTGTAAAAGAACAATGCAATACAAATCACTTACCACTTCCACATGAGGTGCTTTACAACCTTTCGCCCTCTTGATGGCCACCTGACGGAGAAAAGGCTTTACGTGAGCGTTTTGGGTTGAATAAGAACTCATAGATCGTATCATCAGCACCCCATCATGAGTGTTGTTAGTGAATGGGACTTACAGACTTCATGTCTCTTAAACGATGCCCAGAGTACACCGTACCGAAGGTCCCTGATCCTAGACGGCGCCTGATCAAGTAGACCTCTCCACCATTCTCTAGAAGAAGATTACAGATATTAGTTCCTGATAATCTCATGTGCATCATTAGATCCTGAGTAATCTTTGTCCCCACACACCAACTCCAAAATTGACATGTCTCTCAACTCAATCAAGACTGGACAAGCTTTGCTGAAGCTGTATGTGGTGGAAATGTGTCCTACCAATGCGCTCAGAAAACTCTGTGTTTGGGGTGGCAGGTTGAGAAGCAGAGTCCGAGACTGCTCCATGACGATCCACAATCCTGTTTCGGTCCCCGTGTTGTTCAGCAAGGTTCTCGTGTCCTCGTGTTACTACTCCATCCCTGCCCCATGCTGACTGGGCTGTTGTGGACAAAAAGGTGTTCTTGTCAGTGACCAAAGAAAACAGTAGCATTTCTCACACACAAACTCAAGCCCCAATTCTGTCAAACCTTTCTTGTTATCTTCCCATTTCAGGCAACCATCAAAACTTGACTAACTGTAAACTGAGACAACAATTGCTGTTACAATGAGCTCATTATCAGTGTAAATGGTTTTGTCTGATTCAATTCACATTTTATATGTTCAGATACAGTCAGGAATCAGGAATCATTTATTGTCATTACAGCAACTGAATTGTGTAACGAAACTAAGATGTCTGGTGTAAATATTTTCGAATAGAGGAGTTGCTTGATTTACATGACTTATGAAGGTCTACAGAGAAGCCGCTTAATTGCACAAATTTATATATGAGCTGAGGCTTGATAGAGGGAGAATTCCTGATTAAATCACAGTTTCTAACCAATTCTTAAAAATACCTTTTCACTCTAAATAATAAATAGTGTGCATGTTTCGACATTTTCGCGCGTTACCCGAGATGACGAAACAAAACAAAATGGACGACTCAAACAAGTGCCCACGAAAACTAGTGACACAGCTGATGGTACATCATGGTGGTACAGCTATGGTGCATGTTCGTATACAAACTAGTGCTTACCTTGTTCTCCATGAACATCCACAGAATTGTTCAGTTGGTCAGCCTCCATAGGGTATATGCTTCTGTGTGCACAATGGAAGAAGGTTTGGTTTAGAAGTTTTGGACAATTAAATGATTGTTCAAATGTGACGCAAATTTACGTCTGCTGCCGTAATTTACGTAGCTGCTTCGAAGATTGCTGTCGCATCTTTCTCATCAACGACGGTGGTCGATACTCCGAGAGCGGGCCATCAGTAAATAAAATCTAATGAGAAACTTCTTTTTGAATC
>OMPJ01009201.1:26450-43704 GCA_900312935.1 Carapus acus | reverse complement strand
TTTGGCTAGTAGCGGTGGAGTCCTCCCTGTCATCGCTAATCACCTAACGATAAATCCCCGCTCAAACTGGTTGGGGGGAGCTGGGAGAGACAGAGACAGAGAAGCCAGAGCGATGACTCTGCTTGCTCCCTCACGGGCCGCATCGCTGCGCATCAGCAGTCTAATAAAAACACACGGATCAGATTTGTTGGCTGGCAGCTCATTACAGGCATTTTTCCCCCCTCCTTCGCGGGTCGGCGAATACCACGGTTAAGGTCAAAAATGTGATTGGATTTTCTCGTTCTATCCTTCATTTCACGCCAAGGAAAATTTGCGCACCGTTTGCTGAGCCAGAGCATGCCGTCTTTTTCTTTTTTTTTTTTTTTTTTATCTGTATTATCATCCGCAGGCCGCGACCGTCGTCTCCAGTTTCCCCAGATCGCACGTCGTAAACCAACAGTCACGCTTGACTTGAATATCTGGCAATGTCATCGCGCCTGTTGCCAGCACTCGTCACGTAACGCACGCGCACGCTGGCCACGTTGGGTTTACAATGGCACACGACGACGACGACGCGACGACAGACGTGACCGACGCTGAAAGGGGACGGCCACACCGAGTGGCGCTTTCATCCGCCCGCTCAGAAGTGGCATCGGCGTCCTACGGTTCAATTTACGCACAGCCGGAAAACGTCACTATTCCCGTCTTGCTGGATTTAAGGACCTGCTTCTTGGAACAGACTTGGCCATTCTTGCAGACTTTGAAACCTCCCAAGAAGAACAAGAACAAAAAAAAAAAAAAAAAAACCTTGGCGAGGGGTTTCCTGCCGGACTCATTGCCCGTCTCCACGCAGCCTTCTCGTCTTTCTTACAGTTTGACGTCCAAAGGCGCCATTGTCCTTCGCCACTTCAAACGTGGCTTCCATTTTTTCTCTTCAGGCACTTCAAACGTGTACAACCAGGAGACGCCGATTACCATCAATGCGTCCCCCAGTCCATTTTGCAAAGAGGGGGGTTGACGGATCTTTATGTCAAACAACATGACGGTTTCCCATTTTTCTGTCTCTTCTGTCGCTCTCTCTCCCTCTCATATGTACCTCGGACAAGGATTCAAAATAACGATCCGGGGGGATGACCTCCTCCCAATGGGCTTATCTTCTCAGCAGCTGTCAGTCTGAAGATGAAACTGAAGCCTCTTGCAATGCAGCAAGCGGGCCAGAAGCGTGTATGCTTGTGTTTCGCTGAAGCTGTGTCAAGTATTTGACCTTTAGGGCACTGTGGGATATCAAATGCAGCAGTCTGTTACCTAGGAAACGGAACATTGTTGGAATATCCAGCAATTAGACTGGAGTGACCCAGAGTCTAACCTAGACACACCCTGCCTATACATATTAAAATTCTTTTGGATGGCACTGCTGGCTCGGGCATCTAAGAACTCCACATTCCGCCTCACATTGGGAGTCGGAAGAGGGGATGCGGGGGGACAGCTGTTGCCGCGGCAACGCCAGCCAAACATTCGGGTCACAGCAGAGTGTCTGTGTCATTCCCAACGTGATGGTGGTTTGCCATAAACCGTAGCCGTGCGTGATAATGATACTACGGCATTGAGGGTGGGGCTCTTACCGGCGCTCTGTGGACACTGGTCAGGGTCCGATTCTGGCTCGCAAAGTCAGGGAGGCGACGCAGGAAACCGGGGCTTCCAGTAAAAACATGTAATTAGAAACACATTGACAGGGAGCTTTTGGCGCGATACACCCCTGTGGGAGGGAGAGGAGGGCGAAGAGGCGGGTGAAGTCGGGGATGCACGGCGCTTTGATTTGGGCAGAGGACAAGATCAGTAGGCTACGGGGTCACTGGGAAAGTCCCACTCGAAAACCGAAGTGGGAGATAAAAATGGAAAACCAGAGGAATGGCAAAGGAAGGAATGACGTACCGTATGCACGCGTGGATCTATATATACTGTCGATCCTTGTCGGGCTGGTTGGAAAGAGGCGAATGATCCAAACCAGATTTCGCAGCTCCTCGCCCGTCAGCCCATTTAGCACGGACAAGGCATCGTCCGCGGCGGGATGTCGGAGGCGTGTCCCGCCGCGTTGCTAGATGTCCCTCAGGTGGAAATCCTGATTGCTCTTGTTTACGCCGTGAAGCATGAGCGTGGTGGAATTTTAGAGTAGGTCAGGAAAGCTTTACCACAGAATAGAGGGTAGCATGAGTGCGGGCCTCAGCCAAGGCCGGGGCCAGGCCCTGCTTTAGCCACGACGGTCGGACGGAAAGGCAACCCTACGCGGTGAGAGGTTGGGGTGGGGCGTTCACGATACGAGGACTGTGTCATCGCTCGGGAAGCCTGACATCTGCCGATAGCGTTGGCTTTGTCTCCACTCGAAACAACTAAAGCGTAACCCAACATGAGCAGGGGTGATGAGCTAATTGCGAGACAGAAAGCAGACACGGTGTCAAACGTGTCGAGATAGACCCTACTGTAATAGTTAAGTTTTTTTTAGGAAGTCAAAACCGCACACGGCAAGATTTATTGAGCTTGGACAGCAGCTTCAGCTTTCCCCCGCTCACCCCACCTCCACCCGTGAGATTCTAACAGAGCGAAAGGACCCCGAGCACGCCCCTCTCTCCTCGGACGGTCTCGATGGGGGAGACGGACATGAGAAACGGGCCGGTGTCTTTGGCACACAGAGGCCATCATGGGTAGTTCTTAAGCTTATGGCGGTGACTGTGGCTCTCAGGGGAGGGAAAAAAAAAGTCTTAATTAGCTTTAGTGCACGCAGCCGGCCGGGCAATGAATACGAGGCTAGATTAGCAACAGAACACAAACTCGTTTAATCAACTCTCAAAGCCTTTGCGCGCTCTCCAATGTCAACAGTTTGCTGGTGCATAATGACAAAGATCGAGAGGAAATGGATGTCTGGTAGGTGATGAGGTTTTATACATTTCCAAATACAAAAGCGTGAAGTGACAACTCACAGTGTACAAACGCAGAGCCCACTTGGAGCGAGAGAGAGAGAGAGAGTGTGTGTGTGTGAATGTGTGTGTGTGCGTGTAATCAGCAGCGCAGTAAATGAGAAACTGAATGAGCCTGGATATGAAAAAGAACAGAGCTGCACATCTGCTGAACCAAATAATACACAGGGTGATGTATTTAACTCAGATTAACAATGAACAAGAACATAAACGTACAGAGAACAATGTCCCGGGGGCAGAACGGCTTCCAATATTCATTATGAATACACACACATACACACATACGCACACACGCGCACACAGTGCTTGTTGTTCAGTCCTTTGTCGAGCACTGCCCAGAGATTGTGGGACACAATAATACTTGTGGAGCACCAGTTATGTCAGTTCCTATTGAGTGAGGATTATATACACATTATATATTAACACAATATAAATTAGGTAGACTTGCATTTTTGGACTATAGACTATCGCCTCCATTGTAACTGCTGTATTTTACCTTCCTGATGGGTGTGACTCTTGCCTGGACTGTCAGCATCTCTGATCACAATGGTGGAATCACCTAAACGCTATGAGAGACGTCTGTGGACAATCCTTGGCCATAATGTCAATAATGTTAATTCCGCAACTGCAGATAAGCCCACCTGTGCAAAATGTTTTTATTATGAAGTACTTAAATATGAAACCATGATAAAAGCGTCTTGGAGGAGGCTCTTTGGTTCTGGATGACACTTTGGCCACAGATCTACAGTAACATGTCTTGTCAGAGTGACAGCGAATGCAATCGGAGCATCCCAGCTACTACGGTATTTACGGTAAACAGTGCCACGGCTTTCAGTGAGGCTTTTCTTCAACATATGCTGTGCTCCCAGACTTCAGACGTTTTTATCTGCGTCTGTGCTCCCGTGACCAGCGCTCAGTGGCTTTGGAGGCAGATGAGAGATATCTGAGGGATTTTGTTTGCTCTAACGTCCACATCAATATCCAAAGAGCATGACTCAAATGTTCAGTCTGGGTTTCAGTTTTCAAATAGGCTGCCTAATGTCTTCCATATCCTACATACGTATATCTTCAATGGCAGAGTTTCTGTTATCTATCCATCTCTACGTATATACAGTAAGTTTAGACCGCGCCGGCTATGTGGAGCACGAGGCGGAACTTTGTCTGAGGAATCAGATACCGTTTCGAGTCAATACTTCCTTAATCAGCTCTAGCTTTCCGTCTCGCCGTGGACGTTCTCCATATGGACTTTGAGGTAGTCGTTCCTGGTGAACTTCTTGTGGCACAGCTGGCACTCGGCCATGGGCCGGTTCGGGTTGTGCGTGAGTTTGTGCCTGCTGAGCATCTTCTTCAAGCTGAATGACAGATCACACACCTGCAAAGCCAAAAAAAAAAAAAAGAAAAAAAAAAAGATGTACGACAATCATGGCGGTTTCAATGTACACCAGCAGTAACCTCATTAACCTCTGATTGTGACAGACTCATCTGGTGCTTTCAGCCATGTGATAGCTTATGAGGTCTTATCTGGGCCTGGGCCTAAAACTTGGACGTGATTTGTAAATGACAAGCATCAGACGGGGGTGACAGATCGCCTTTTTTTCCGGCTGTGGTGGAGGCGAATGATGCAACTTAACATTCATCATAAATGAGCCATTTTACACAGTACAAATGACTGCACCCTCCGCTATCAATCATCCTAATCCATCATTGGCCGGCTTTCAGCTCCAGGTCGGAGGGCTGGATGAGGGATCTCAGCGTGTGTCCACCACACTCCATCTGCTCTGCTTAAAGCTTTGGCTGTAAAGAACTTAGGTCCATTGGATTATGTTGAAGACCGTGGTTGAATACAGGAAGATGAGGCTCAAAGTGTGGCACAGTCTTCCATTGGACCCAACGCGACTTTGCCATCATGCAATGATTTCGCCAAACTGGCTGAATCGAGTCATGTGACCTTTGCCCACCTGCTTTACCCAGAGATGATTTCTAAGTATTTGAACATATTGGATGTATCATTTGCCGTTGGGTCCACAGCATTGTCTCTCTGACTATATCCACTATTAAGCCCACCCGTAGCAAACTCTCTCAGTGTCGTTGACAGATGTCCCTAGAATCCTGTGACGAAGGTCTTCTTTCATACTGACCGGTGCTGGCTGGTGTACCAGTGGTAGGCATGAGGACCAGGACTGATATCTTGAAAGTAGATGATGTGGGCTTGAGAGGAGCTCAAAGTCAGAGTGGCCTTGAGCAAGACATTGGCTTACTTAGCTTAATAATGAGACAGAGTCTTAAGCAAAGGAATAATTCCCCACTAATACTATTTAATTATCTCATAAATAATCAATACATAGCAACGTAATTTTGCCATTTTCTATTGAACCTCCATATGGAACCTGAATTCTTTCAGGTACAGTGGAGGACTGCTCCTTATGATTTTGGGGATGAGTGCTAGATGAGTCTCATGTCACAGGTGTGTCACAAGTAACTGACCCCCTTTTTCAACTGTTTAATGTTGATGTGATGGAGGCTTATTAAGTCCTCCATCTTGTCTGAGGACCATCCACAGGCTTTTTGTCTGACTCAAGCCTGCAGACTCAACTAAAACTCGCACGGTGTTTCTATTCTCCTTAATAGTTCAGTATGGAATTATGTACGCAAAGATGTCTACTCCCAACCATCGGGACAAAAAGGGATCCAGATGACTGTCAGAGGCCTCTGAGAGACACTTGCTGGAGATGCTCTGCTGACAATGAATAGGGACACTGATTTGTGGTCTGAAACAATAACTGCAGACAATCCCTTGAGGGATATAAGGGCTCATTTTCTACTTTGGATCTCAAGCAGGGGCGATGAATTAGAACATATTTGGGTGTTTCCTGGGACCCGACAAAGTCAGTTGGTGGGTGACAGACCACTTTTTTTTAATGTTCATGGCAAATTTAGGGATTGTCGGCTTCTGAAGGGAGGATCTGAGAACACATCTCATGATTGAGCTGTCCAGGACGATAGAAAATATGTCTCACTAACACTGGTGGAAAGGCGACTTTCCCATGAGCTTCACATACACCAATTTTCAGCTGCTCGCTTTTCATGTGGTTCTATCACAATGAAAAGTACTTAAAGCTGGATCGCGTTTCATAGAATGTACAATTTAGGACAATCTTAATGCGCAGTCCTGACTTTTTAATGAAAAACAGAGCGCGTTTTTGCGTGGCTGAGGAAATAGCTCCGATGTTTTCTATCTGCGCGGGTGAGATAAAGATGGAGTTCGGTGCTGAGAAGGTCTGCCATGTAACGTGGACAACATCTCCTGTCGCGTGTTCTCTCTCTCGATCTCTGAGAATAATTATTACTCCAGCGGTATTATAAGCAGAGGGTAATTTCTCCCTCTGATCCTCTCAATGTGTTTACGTGAGATCAGCCCACCAGGCCCCTCTGGAGGGGCTAGATCACTATCTGCCTCTCATTCAGATCCCCCTGCACACATGAACACACACACACACAGAGAAGCCTCCCCCACTCCCTCCTCACATCTGGACTCATGCCAATAGCTTCCATCTCTCTCTCACACAGCCACACGTCCACTCAGAGCAAAGACGGCGGACAGTATTTGGAGGTGTTGGGACACTCACGTCACATTGGAATGGTTTCTCCCCTGTGTGGGTCCTCATGTGCTCGTCAAGCCCGCGCTTCTGGCTGAAGGCTTTGTTGCACTCGCTGCATTTATACGGCTTCTCCTGCAGCAAACCACACACACACACACACACACGCACGCACGCGAGCGCGTGCAGATGGTATTTAAGGAAGGCACTTCATCTCTTATAATATACAGCAGAACAACACATAAAACGATACTCGCCCCACTTTGGAGAGATTATGGACACATTTTCTCTCCCAGGTTTGCTCCATATGTGAGCTAAGTGCATGCACACAGACACACACACGCACGCACGCGCGCACGCACACACACTTCAACCGACACACACACGTGTAATGACAGACATATGTCCATGCCCACAAACACACATGGGGAAAAACAAATATACGCACACGGCATTCTGGAAAACAAGAGGGAAGGTACAGCTATTCCAGTAAAACACACATACGAGCACACGCACGCTCACCTCACGCACATGCCCGCGTACGCACACGCTCATATCCTCTCAGTTCACACCCCGGCGCTCTCTCTGTGAGTTTATGAAGATATGAAATGAAAGATTGCGCAGCCCCTGCAGTAGGGAGGAAATGACCGGCATAGGGGCCATCAAAAACACATGGATTCCTCAAAAGAGTAAGAAAAACACCGCACAGAAAAGGCCTTTGAACGCATATCAGAGCACTGGCACTCTGGGGCTGTAGAATATCACTCCTCTGTCTCCACACCTCATCAGTTTACCAAAGAACATTTCCTCTGCACCGTTTGGAGGCCTGCCGCGGTGTCAATCAGGACGCCTATCGCGCTGTGGGTGTGTTTTCCCAAAAGCTATGGGACTTGCGAATGCGATTGCCGGGTGGGAGAACAGGACTGGTGGGTGTGTCTGAGGTACTGGTGGGGGGGGGTCATTTGCAGGATAGTTTGGAAGGGGCTGGAATCGACGTTCAGAAACAAGAAGCGCGGAGATAGTGGGGGCTGTTTGAGCACCGTTCCCACTGTCAGTCTTTGAGAAGCTGTTTTTGACAAGTCTGGCTGATAGCACAGGCTCTACCCATTTAAAGCTTAGTTGTCATGGGAACGGGGTGAATGCAGGAAGTAAGGGTCCTGGGAAAGGCGCTATCATGTGGGCGGGGCAAGGAGTGCCAAGTGACACAGGATACAAAAGGAGGTAAAGATCAGGTTCATTGCGTGTGTGCGTGTGAGCGAGTGCCCACATGTATGTGTGTGTGTGTGTGTGTGTGTGTGTGTGTGTGTGCCGTCTGTAAGTATGCAACTGTTTGTGTGCCCATGATAGAATAATAGAGGACAATGGAAATAAAAGAAATAGCCAGCTGAGTGTGAGTGTCCGTGTGTGTGTGTGCGTGTGTGTGTGAATGAGGAGGAGGAGGACACAGACTGAGATAATCTGTGTAATGCAAATTTCCGTTTCAGTCCTCTGGTTTAACCAGGATGTCTTCTCCCAGGAAAGAATTCTTTCTTCTTACTCGCGGGAATAGCAGCTCTTCTTCAACAACCCAAAAAAAAAAAAACCCTCAGAGGTCAAAACACAAAGGTCAGGAAACACATGGACAGACTTAGCTGATGCGGAGTACCCAGAATGCACCAGTATGACCTTAGTAACATCGAACATCTGCACCTGATGACCTTCATTCTTCAGCAGCTGTTCACCTTTTGACCTCTGACCCAACCTCTTCTCTCCATCTGACCACTCTCTGCACATCAATACAGGCTAAGGTGGAGTTTATTCAGTCCAGAGGATCCTCCCTGCACTCACTAAATCACTTCAGCCGTTCCGTGGCCGAGCACTCGCTGCCTGGGTGGAGACAAGTGGAAAAACTCCAGAAAAACCAGTCAGAGGACGGAGGGATCAAAACTCTGAACCAAGCCCCAGGCAGGTGTTTTAGGTGTCCAGCAAATGTTCCAGAGAAAAATCCGCTTTTTATTTTGGCAACATTGTGCCATCAATAATTCTTACGACTATTTATTTGTAAAATATGTTTCAAGGAATCACTTTTTGCATCTCTCATTTTTTATCAACAACTGCTGGATTTTTCAATCTAGTACCAATTGTTTGCGTTCGACTACTTTTAAAACCTAACACCACATACCAATGGGTTTGAAATGCAACAATAATTCCAAAAAACATGCTACAGCTTCACTGCCACAACCACCTATTGCTGAAACATGCACGTACCAATAAATGAGGCATGCTAATTGCTATTTAAAGTTTGCACACTTTTTCACCAATTCTTTTTCATTTACTTTGTGGGCAAGCAGGTATCCAATGTCTTTGTGCCTTAAGACTTCAGTCAAAACATTTTTAGATCCCTGTGTTTAAGTCTTGTGCCATCAAAGATCAAAACAAGACTTGAAACGCAAAGGGCAAAACCAAAGTCAGTTGGACTAAAGTGGCTAAGCATGCTACAAACACATCATCTCAAAGTCTTCTGTTCACTGACGTAGAGCTGCAACTCCTGCCGCCAAGTGACATTTGTGTTGCCGACCAGTGACTTCATCTGCCTCTGCAGTGTGTAACTGTTCAGCCCATATTTCAGAGGCCTTCCCATCACGGTGAGCAAAGGCAGATCTGGGAACGTCGGAGAACAAAGCGTTGGTCAGCGCAATCAACCGCTCACCGAGAAATTATACCCGCCTCTTTCTTCAGGGAGACTTTAACCTCCACTGGATACCTGCATTATGAGCACAGTTTAACGGTAGGGCACAGGCTTCTGGAGAGCATTAAAGGGAAACTAATCCTTCAAATGAATGGTGTGTGTGTCTTAATGTCACTGACAGAGATGTATGGATTGATGAGCGAAGGCAGAGGATATGCACAACAAGTTTGATTTATCAAAAGGTGCGGGAAGCCGTAAAACCAGATGAGCGTCGATATCTCAAGCAGAGGGGAGCTTTGGTGGAGGACATCACTGGGTCAAATAGTTAAAAGGTTGCAGCAGCCAGACCAAGGAAACCGCCCAGGAACATCAGGGAGCACCACTTTGTCTTCCTTTGTCCGCTTGGCACATCAATGGAACATTTCACAATTGTTGGTTTGGGGTGTCACACATTTCTTGACAGAGGAATGGTTAGGACGGATGTTGTCTAGTAAAAGCATAGCCCCGAATGAATGTCCCAGCGGCACACGCAACATGCTGAACAGTGAACCTGAGAACAAGACGTCCAGTTTGTTGCTGTATTTCATCACGCACATGGAGCTGTGTCTCTGCTCCCTCCCTCCTCCGCCTTCAGTATCTGCTCCTAACCATTCTGGCTGAGGCGAACAACTGCATTGGATAATTTGGTTGATTTTCCAAGAAAATAATTTGGCGGTCTGAGATTTTCATGGCAGCCAGTTGCCTGATTGACTCAAAATGCAGATTAGCCAAATTTGCAGAGCACAGTTTCTTTTGAGTTCTTGTCTCAGAGAATATATTCACATGTATGAATGTTCAAGTATCAATGCAAGCAACTGCAATTGCAACTAAATACAAAATGCCCATTTAATTCATAGGAGTTAATCGGACTGGCATGCTGGGATTTGGACACCTCACAATCACAGCCCGTGCTTGGCAGTTACCTCGGCCGCATTTCCTTTTTAGTGTTTTTGTTGGCAGATTATGTTGGGGAAAACAAAAGCAAAGAGACGAAGTTGCTTAAAAGTTGTACTACAGATATTCAGCTGTGGTTACCAGGAAATGTCTCTTGCATGAGGTAATTCCTATTATATTAGGTTGTTCCTACCATGTTTTGGTAGGATAAGCCATGGGACACCTGAGCTCATTAATCAAACACCTTGACAAACTATATTTTACTCATTAACCTGTTTCTTTCTTTGATTAGCAACAGACAAAATTTTTGCGTGACGTCATCACAAACATCTTATCTGAACATTAATACAGTGAAGTACTGTAATCCAAAACTCACCCTTGTGTGTGTCCTGATGTGCATCTTCAGGCCATCGTTCTTGCTGAATGCTTTGTCACAGTACGGGCACTGGTATGGGCGCTCACCTATGGGATAGAAACACATGTAAATTTGCAACACAGAGTAAATTGTGACAAAAACTTTCGACTCAACAGATAACAGTGAAATATTACATTCACAGTAAATTTTACTCTGTATGCGGACGTTCCCAATAACTAGAATCAGAATGAGAAATACTGAAACACATCAATGGGAAACCATTGTGTTAGTGGTGTAAAGGTGAAATTGTTAGAACAAGACATGTAGTTTGATTCAGGAGGACTTCACCGATCATCTATTAAGCTTTTACAGTTAAGAGGAAGAACCTTCACTTTTTGGAGATAACCATCTTCTGAAGCCAATAGTCAAGTTGATATGGTTTATCAACCTTGGATATCCATTTTACCATTGAGTTTTATTGTCTTGTTGAGGAAAAGATATTGATGTCTCAACCTTGTTAAAACCTGAATAAACACACTTGTGCTTGTGGCTACACTGGTGGCTCAGCATGTCAGCTCACAGAGGGATGGTAGGTGCACTCTCTTGCTATCCCTGTCCTGTTTGTTTCTCCACTGTTGGTCCTGATGCAAATGCTGACCTTTGACCTGGCACCTGGTAGACAAGACAACATTCTCCTCAAACCATCTCCAGACAAGATTCGTTTTTACTAGAATTACAAGGTTGCACTCAGAGCTGCCTTCGGCCAATGGCTCGGGAGCAACATGGCGGCCAAGACGGCACCGTGGCTTATCCAGGCTGGATCAAAAGCAGGCAACCAAACGGCCCGAGATCCTATCTGAGAACAGGGCGATGATGACAAAGAGAAAGTGACAGGCTGTCAGTCAAACGCTCGGCTGACACATGGATCTGTTTATCTGCTGCTGATCCATGGGCTAGATAGGAATGGCGGTGCTGATTACTAATCTATAGTAGGAATATGACGTGACCCATAGAAACTCTCAAACTCGTTTCACACGCAAAAATACAGTAAGACGCTAACAAGAATGAAAATCCACCTCCAACATTAAAATAGTTTTCATTCTCAGAAAAGTCGGTAAAATTCTGTGGCGTTAAGTGAGACTTTTAGTGAGTATCCTTCACTGAGTAAAGATGTACTCAAGCCAGCAATGGATAATAAAATGAGACACTTCCAAAAATAGACAGGCGTACACATTTGCATTCCTTCTTGTGGGATAATGATCCAATTTCTTTTCCACCTAATCGTAAAGTAATCTCTCTTCGGTGGCTCGTTGTTGGGCAGGCAAGCAAGTTACGTTATTGATGGGGGAGATGATTGTCCCTTTAAGGAAGGAGGTTAATTAGCTATGTTTCCATGGGATTCAAAATGCAAAGATGTTATTAAATCAGAAAATACACGCAGGGAGTATGTGGAGAGAATCTTCCCCCAGCAATAAACACAACATTCACGTGTAGCTTACATTCTGCCTCGGTTGATGTGACAGAGATGCAGTGCTTGTTTACCCATCTATTAGAATTGGAAACACTTTATTGATTGCCGAGGGGACTTGGAATTACAGTCAGTTTCATTCAAAAAGAAAAGGGGTAAGGGAAGTATCAATGCAAATATATTGATTAACATAATGTGCAAAATTTCAACACGGTTGAATTGCACTGCAATTTGTGACTTCCAGGAGGTCTGATAGTCTTTGTACTTTTAAGTATGTGAATGTCAGTGTCTCAGCCCACAAGAGGGCTTCCGAGGAGCGTAGGGAAGCACTCCACGACACAGTTTAGTAGCATTCATACACTCATAGTGGCATGGAAGGGGTTAAAGGACATATGTACAGTATACGAGTTACACACGCTGCACCACGTGCTGAGGGCTGCTCGGAATCCGGCACCAAAATCCCCGTCTGTGCAATTTCAGCCCCTGAGGGAGGTTTTGTTGACAAACAGGAAAATCTGAACCCCAGATGTGTGTTTAGAGACAGCGGAGAGCAAATCTTATGTCTTGCGTTGCATGTGTGGTATCGGGTTAATACCCTGTGTTAGCCTTGGGGAGTCCTGGCGAACACATTAGTGCACTAATGGTACTGGAGCACAGTGTGCCAGTGTGCTCCTGCGGCTTGGACCGAGGCTGTCCCAGGAGCTGGCTATTGTCCGTTAATATGTAGCGCAGACGGACATGCCCCGCTCACACGGTAAGTGCACGCCAATTTGCTTACTTGACCCGCATGGACTCTGGACGACACGTGGTCCCGAGACACAGCTCGTTGGATGCAATAATTGGAGCATTTTTTGAAATAACAAAGCCATTCTGGCTATTGCGTATTGGAACACGTTGCTCTTGCACTGTAATCTGGTCTCAACCTGTTCAAAATAAAACTTTTTGAGGAAATGGGGGACCAACTAATTGCCCGCTATCTTGCAACATTTGTCCACACTATCTCCTCCGAAGCTTGATGTCTCCTCTGTGGAGTGTTGCGGTAACCAGACACCATCCACTTATTCTCCAGATTGAGCCAGATTGTTTGGGGATTATGAGGGGTGGCTGCCGCGTTGAGCAGCGGCTTTATGTGCGTGGAGATGGTAACTGATTTAGCATGTGCTGAAACAGTACACCATCTCTTTGACCCGCGGTGTCTCGCCCCCACCCCCTGCTGCGGCCCTCACACTCCTTGTCTGCTAATCGATCCGTTTGGCACCCCTCTTATGCTATGCAAGCCTGTGCACGAATACGTGTGTGTGCGAAGGTGTGTGTCTGGTTAGCAGATGGTCGGCTCTGCCGTTTGCTGGCCACGGCATTCGTGTTATGGAGAGTGCTTTGTAGCTTCGGGCTGCGGTCTGAAAGACATTAGTGCTGTCCATCAGAAATTAATTCCTGGCTTCCTCTGCTGCAGCCAGACAGTGGCCCTCCTCTGTCCTTCGCCTTGCCCTGTGCCACATGCCAACAGGGGCCACCAAGGTAACGTGATATCAACACGTTTGAGCTGATAACAGATTGCCTTTGATCAACCGTAGGAACGCCCAACAACGTTTGCACTTGACCTTTCCATTACTGCCAAGGTCTCTGTAGATTTCCGCACTTCCTTAAACAGTTCTCTTAAACTTGCCCGTCAGAGGGTACCTGCAGGAGACAAGTCCACACCCAAGTCTCACCGCAGTCTTGTTTTACCACACACGCAATGGATCTGAACTTGGAATCCTGACACATGCCTCCTAGCGTAAGCCTTGGGACCAAATTAAGCATCTGCGTGCCACTTTAGCAGGAGTCACACCCACGATAACGAGGCCCTTTTCATTATCACCAAAGATCATAATAATCAAGAGCGCCATGAATTTACTTTTATGGGATTTGACACCATGGCAACATTCAATACAAACAAAGTGAACACTGCCTTGAATGGAGTAGAATCTAAACGGATTTGCCGCAAGACTCAAAGATAAAAATCTGTCACGTCAGCAAAACAAGGTGATTATCAATAACCGGATATGACACCATGGCAAATACTATGAAGACTTGAAAATTAATGTCAACAAGTGGCCACGTTACACTGGTTAGAATACATTTTTCAATGTTTTGTCACTTTTGTCAGGTCAGGTCTGGTCTGTCACATGCACTCATCCTTATGGGGAACCACTCTCAACAACGTTCATTGACTCCTAGCAGCACATTTTTGCTGTGATGGTTTATGCTGGGTCACGTTCATCCATAAAATAATTACGTCTATGCTCCTTGAATTGATTGATCAGGTTACGTACATGGCCTTTGACCCTTCTGAGTTGCTTCCCCCACACTGTTGCACATTACGATAGATGCATGAGTCAGTGATAAAGACGTCCGCTCTGCACGCGCTGAGGCCTGAGGCAGAATTGTGGCTCCCTTTGCTGATTTGATGTCTTCATTTGGCTTTTCCCAAGGGATCGCTAATGCTTCTCCTGTTTCTTGCATATGCATTGGCCAACCTACACGATGGTGTCCACTAGCAACACGGTAATATTACACTGTCGCATTAGAATTCATGAATGAGCCATTACTATTCCGCAACGCATTTGGCTTATTGCTCTGTTGTTTTTGATGCACTGGCAGCTTTGAATCTCCCTCTGTCTGTTTTGTTGGTGGTTTTGCTCCGTTCTGTTCAGTTAGCATCACATGAGTGGGATGTTTGCTTTTCCTCTCTGCTGAGGAGGACAAATATGGGAGCCCTGGATACAATTTTACAATTAGATCCGCTCCTCATCTCTCTATCTGCAACTGCATTGAACTCATCTGCACCATTTGCAAAGACAAGTCAAGAGTATATTACCTATCCTCTCAGGTAACATTGATCACTGCTCCATCATTTTGTTTCCTCATTTTATTCACTATGTTCAGAACACATGTTCTGTGGCAAAAGACGAGTTGTGTGTTTTACTTTCACATTCAACAATAAATATTTCAATCTAATGTAAGCGTTTTTAGTGTGGATCATTTCAAAGATTTGCACTCAGAAAAATGCCAAAGCGGTTTGATGGGTTGGAAGAGTAACTTTGTCAAACATTTCTGATCTTACGTCCGTGGCCTCCTTAAAACTGTACCAATGACAGAGGGGTGTGTTTCTGGCGCCCGCTCAGCCCACGCTCCATGAAATGCCAGCTGTGCCTGCGAGCCCACCACACGCCCACAACCTCAAACTGCACGTTCAGTCCACAAAATTGGATATGGAAAAAAGAGACATTTCAAAGCCCATTTCTAAGTTTTCAATCTGCAGCAGTGTGGTCTGAAAATCAGACTCCAACTCCAACTATGCAGCGACAAAAATATGCCATTCTAAACTAATTCTCTCATTTGTTTTCTGGAAAGAAAAAAAAAAACCTTGAAACATGTGGGAGGTGGTGATGATTTATGGATGTCTAATGCGGTGCACTATGCAGATCTCCTTTCCTCTTCATCTTGCAGTCCAAGTCTTTATAGCAACACTCCTGGCTCGGCTCTCTGGAGGAAAACCAGACTCTAGCTTTGGCCTATTTCAATATCATCTCTATAACTTAATAATAAGAGAATATGTATCGGTGTCAATACTCTGACTGATAATGTGAGCTACCTGGTGGCCTGCCTCAGTAAAAATGTGAGTCATGCAGCTGGCTTACCTTACGAATTTGTCCTCTCCGCTGCCACTATGTCATAGCTTACCTCTACTATACGTCAGTCAGAGCAAAGAATGATGTTTTTTGCTCAGCAACGCAAGTAGTTTCATATTGAAGTGTTGTGGATAAAATACATTATAGAGCAATTTGTTGGAGGACCGCTTGTTGATTTATGTTGCCTGATCTTGACAGGTGCGATGATGTCAGCATGACGTGCTGGCTCCTGTCAACATTTCCTTTGGCTCTAATAGATTTTTCGTAATCCCTCTACATTCATTTACCACATCATAGCACACATGGGAAAAACTGCTCACGGCGTGGTGATGTGGAGGGCCGGGTGTTTGCATCGTAAGCGGCCCAAAAGAATCATAGTGAAAATGACAGAAACGCCCACAGTAACTACCAAGTTCCACGACGTCTTCGTGACGCGCTTCCAAGTTCTTGACAGCTCACATTTTATGGGGAAAATGGTGGTTGTTGATCTTGTGTTTTTCTGAGCTGCCCATGTGGCACTGGAAACTCCGCGCCACGTTCGAAAAAACCCAACGTGAAGAAAACTAAAGCAAATATACGGTGCATGTTCTAATGACTGCCCTATCCTTTCCAGCTGATGTTCAAAAATTCCACTGCAGTGTTTTTATCACTTCACGCATTGCTCTGGTGACGCTGTAGTGTGCGATGGTAACTTGATAGGGGAGGAAAAGCCCACAGGAGCTCCGACAAAGTCCTCAGTGTTAAGCAGGTAAATAATCAATTCTGACTTGTTCCTGTGAGGCAGGAAGACAAACAAGATCAAGCCTTCCTCCTTGCCATCCAGAGAAGCTGCTGATTTACAAGTCTTAACCTCAGCTGGTGGCCTTCTTAAAGGGATTTTGGCCCGAGGAGTCTAGCCAGTTTTAAGAACACAGGGACATCCTGTGATTCATGAGTCTCAAAGATTGTAAGATTAATGTAAAATTTATGAACCATACCCAGAGGAAGTCAGACACACATTGTGTACAGACTTGTTTACTTTTGAGGGTTGCTTGTGAGGCTATAGATGTTTGTTTTCCTGACGTCACACGCTCAAACTTCACACATTTTAATTCAATACTTATCCAATAAACTTTTCCAGATAATTGGGCGGGAATTATGCAAATGTTGATTAATTTACTCGGGAAACAATTTAATATTCTGATAAAACCAAATCAACTTTAACACACTGCCTCAACTAAATGCCACCAAACCTCAAATTACCAAGTTCTGCGGTTTCTGTGTATGCACAAGGCTTAATTGCATTTTGGCTTCAGGCATGATACAGACAAATACTGAAAGTATGGACCGCGTGCACGTGCAGATGCTTTTGGCAGAACAAGATGAGTCTTGTTGGGATTGTCACACGGTGAGCAACTAGCACATTTCTCCAAAGTTTACTCTTCCTCGCACAAAAATGCCACAAACAAAACAAAAATCCCAGTCTATTGAGCCAGGGGACAGATTTACAGCCAGTCAGGGTCAAGGGTCATCCTGCTGGATGCTTTCTTGGAGTGGTCTTTCTCTCTTTAGCCCTTTCTTTCTTTGAGGTGTCCCCTAGGCTCCCACCCCTCCCCCAGCCGTCCCCCTC
>OMPJ01009201.1:0-23545 GCA_900312935.1 Carapus acus | reverse complement strand
CCCCAAACCGCTACCTTCATCTTCAGCCCTTTTCTCCCTCCCTCCTCCCCTGTGTTCTCCGTTTCTGGAATCCTGCTGCTGGCTTGTGAGGAGGAATTCGACAGAATAGTCAAAAAGGCTCCAACTTGGAGTGATGGTTGCAAACAACAATGCAACAATACTGAAACGTCCCCTATGTGGGCTGCCGTCCTATGGCCTTCCATCATCTTCAGTGTCCCTCTGACACCTTGGGTGTTGTGTTACAAAGGCTCCATGGACGGCCATCTACACGCATTCTCTATCCCTCCTTCTCACACACACACGCAAGACCAAACCACACAAGCAAGCATGTGTATCCCAAGTGACCCAATGGTACATCGTATCTGCTATCGTTTCTCAAGCAGGGAGAAACATTACTGGTATCCTGCCCGCAAAATGGAAGCAGTTTTCCCACCAGCACAGTCACGAAGGAACGTTTGGGAATTTGGACTTTAACAGCAATCGATAGTGCTTGCAAACAATAGCAATGGAAATAGCAATTGGAAATAGCAATGGGATACATTTTGTTTACGTCTCTTCTATACACATATTTCTTTAGTTATCTGTCCCCTCTCTGTATCACTTTGAGCTGCAAGGGCTTCTTTTTCCCTAGATCGTCAGATCAATCGATCAATCAACCACAGTACCTGTCTACCGAACTACCAACCTACAACAACCTGACAGATTACATTCAAAACATGCAATACTAATCATTTACACTAATATCACTGATTGATATGTTTGGAATCCAAGAGCGCGGAAAGTCTGACAAATATGCTGATGAACAAGTCACAAGTTCAAAGTGCATCAAGTGCAAATATGTTGCACAGTCACAAATTGAAAAATCATGCAATTACCAGCAAAGACAGTTTACATGTCTTTGTGCATTTGTATATCTGTTGGTTAAATGAACTCATTTCGGCTCTGTCATCACCTCATAATTTGTCCTACGTCCACAAGATCCACAGCAATAAATGGGGGACATCCAGATGGGGTATGATTTATATTGGCAAAAATAGAGACTTACTGTAAAATAAAAAACTCACTTATGTAAGACTGAATGAAGGTATCCAAACTTAAGGAGATTTCCATGTTTGGTGCGTTCACGTCAAATGTTTGTACAAAGCCAACCATTATTCACAAACACCTCACAACTGAACAAAACACTGGGTTAATCGGCATATGTGAACATGGCCACTTGTCCTCTCCTTGGAAACCCGACTATGATCAAGGCCAGATCTCGCAGCGGTCTTCAGACTTGATGTAACCAGCGAGACACTTCATTCTGCTGTCTTCAGGCCTACTGTTCTGGGTCAGCCTCTGCGACGTTTCCTTTTGCTGTGTGCCAAGAAGCTGTTTGGTTTCAATCTTGATCCATAACTGCGCCGGACACTGTCAAGATTCAGGGCTCGTAATCTGCGCGTAGATCTGTTCGGGGCTTTGAACCCCTGTGGAGCTAATGGACTAACTGCCATTTCTAATCAAAGATGAAATTGATTCCGAGCCGTTTTCAGGCAGCAATAGTAAAGATGGATGTCTGCACCAGATTTGACAGTGCAAGACATTAGCAGAGCACATCAGTTACTTTCGTTACCCTCTGTAGATGAGGAGTAAGAGTTATAGGAACTGAAAAAATGAAAGCCAGCGAAACAGTATGATGGAACAGTTGAAGAGAACAGTTCATGGGACTCTTATACCCTCACTTTTCTATTTAGTTTTCTATGAGTGATGAAACTCAGACCCAAATGCTTCAATTACTCTACCTTTAAATCACAAGAGTGTGAGTTGAATCCAAGTGTCTGACTATTATTCACCGACTCACTGACAGTGCTGTGTAGCGGGCGCTCACTCCAAATAATTGCCCCTGGTTTTACTTACTGGTGTTCCCTTTGAGCATGAACATAACAACAATTTGTCTGCGCTCAATTTTGATGAAAAAGCAACAGCTCTGACGAACAGGCAATCATTGCTGTGATTGAAGTTGCCCGGGCCCACTTCCCTCTGTTCACCTTTTTGTGGCTCTTGAGGACAGACGGCGTGACAAAGGCCTTCTCGCACAGGTCACACTTGTACTTCTTGTGGCCGTCGTGCACCACCTGGATGTGAACGTTGAGCGTGTCCTTCCTCTTAAAGGTGGCATCACACTGGTCGCACTTGAATGTCCTTTCACCTGCAGCACAGAAAGAGGTCCGGGAACATTTTTAGAGCCATTTCTAGTCTTCTATTATGGAGCCTCTAAATACGTGGCCATCACACACACAGCAAGGGAGGAACCCAATTTCATAAACTGACTGTGTAGGCAGAAGCGACAAAGGGAGACGTTTCAGTGAACCAGACAATCCCAAATAATCATCTTTTCAATAGTCTGGCTTTTACCTTTACAAAAGTTGTCTTACATCACTTATACCAGCAAGAAAAACATCTTAGTGGAAGACAGCAAAAAGAAATAATAAAGGCTTTGCTTTTTTTTCCTCGTGTACAACGAAATTCGTAGCTGTTGTGTACATACTAAGGCATTCGATGTCATTATTCATGCCTCTGTCTCCACAAAGCAGACTACTGTTGGTTGGGTTGAGACTATATTACATAATATATCGTTCTATTACATAGACTATGTTGACACTATATTTTGTTTTCTACAAAACCAGACGGCGAAGAGATAAATATGTAGGCAAGAGTCCATACATACAGTATATTTTGCAGAGAATATGGTTACAAGCTTGGCATCGTTCATCCAATTACCAAGGTTGATGATGATCAGCTCAGTAAAACTAAATATGAGTGAGAGTGGGCTCCTTTGTGCTAGAATAGAAATATATGCTTTGTGAGAATTACTGTCAACAAACAGCTCCTACATGTATTGATTTCATTCTCGGTGAACACGGGCTCACACTGATTAATGCATATTAACACATTAGTACCAGAGTGCATACATGGACAAGTAAGTACCAACACCATTGCAGGATTACTCTGCATCTGTTTGTATGGCTTTTCGAATCCAACCTTCATATCTAATCTTTCACCTGGATGGCTTGCTTTCACCTTATAGCACCACATCGTCTGAAGCTTATTTTCGAAGGCGCAAACAACACTGGCAAAATAAAGGGTCCAGACAGATACAGTTTATTCCAGGGTATTTCTTTTCTCCCTTTCTCACTGAAATCACACACTCGATCCTGTCGCCCCACATTATGTCAAAAACATGATACACAATACACGTCTTCATGTTGTATAGACTCTCGTCTGAGGCTTCATCACAAAATACCTTGAGCCGTGCAATGCCTTTGTTATCCGTCTCAGTTTGACACCGGGGACGGTGTGCCGCCAACGTAGGGCGCAAGCATAAAGGGCAAATAAGTCTGTGGCGCTATAGAGTGGAGCTGCAGTGCGTTTGGCAAGAGTTTGTGGATCAAGCAAAATACACTAGCTTTAGCTACACTTAGGTACTGTCAATTGTCAATTTACACCCGCTTGATTTGCTTTCAGGACACATTTGTGTAACTTATCGGTGCGAAATCAGTTACCCTCTCCAGCTGGTGACCAATACATTGGTTCCTCAAGCCCACCCAATATGTCTTTAGGACTGGCATAGCACAGGAAGGTGCTTGTCAAGAAACCATATGGTTGCTGGTTTCAGCCCAGCTCCTTCAGGAGGGGTCTAATATTGATGAACAAGACACTGATCCCCTTCCTGCTCCTAAAAAGACTTACTTACATACCTGTCTGCTGCTCAGTGATAGGTCAAAGGTAGATTTATAGAACAACTTCTCTGGATACAATATCTCAGTTTTTTTCAAATCAGTTTTTAAGAGCTGATACAGTGATACAAAATACTGTGAGAAATGAAAAAAAGGGAAACAGATGCAGCACTAACAGATCCTAAAGGCGAAAAAAAGCATGCTTCGCAAGAGTTTTTCATTCTGATCTTTTTTCCATTTACATCTGTATTGTCTGGGGGGCAGTGGCTCAGTTAGCAAAGGGTCCACAGTCTGACCGGCTCCAGTCCAAGTACCGACAAAAGAGACTGGAGGCTGGACTAGTGGCTGGAGGGACTACAGTTCACCTGCCCTTGAGCAAGGTACCTAACCCAAACCAGCTCAGGGGCACTATTTACATGTGACGCTCTATCACTTCTAAGTCCCTCCTCTAATGCATGTCATGGTAAAGTGAAGATTGTAGTGTGTGTAATTGCATGTGTGTGCATGTACTTCATTCTATGTATCGGAAAAGACCAGGATGTAAATTATGTAAAATTGTGAAAATCCCCTCTGAGATTAATAAATTCTATCTTCCTCTAGAACTATCTCCTCTTTGAATTTAGGGAATAAACCCTAAATCATTATTGACATTGTTAAAGTTAGCCAGCTTCTGACTGAGCACTCGAGAGTGTGCTCATTTACAGCAGATATTAACACAACTGACACTTACTATTGTGGATGAGAAGGTGGCGCTGCAGAGAGAAGGGTGTTCGGAAAAGGGCCTTGCACTCCTCGCACTGGAAAGGCCTCTCTTCTGAGTGGGTCTGCAAGGAAAGGAGATCATGGTCAGCACAATTACATGCGTGGGCAGAGCTGCCGCACATCTTCGAGCCGACGCTGACAAGGCTTCTTAAATTGACTTGAGAGGATTTAGGTCGAGGCTGGCATGAGGCGGCAGAGATGATCTGGCATGTTGACTTGATGAAGACAAGTAGCTCAGATGGGGTCGGAGGGGGGCTTGAGTTCAAAAACTTTCTATTTGTTTTGCCCTGTCTCTCTATCACCCGCATATCGCTCTGAGTGACATTCTGTTCCCCAAAGTAAACACGGACAAACAGCAGGGATGGGGCATGCCGAGGACCTCACAGGTATCAGCTACCAATGAGGTCCTGATTGATTACAGCCTATTACTAATAGCAGGCCAGCTGTGAGGGCACTCACTGTGTCAAGAAGCAAACCATCAAATAAGCATACCGAATTTTTCACACTGCAAGTCGCACTTTAAATCTTTTAAGTTTCTCATTTTTTTTTGTGTGTTTTGTTTCGCTTTTTATGTTTTATCATGCCCTTTATAATCCTGTGCGCTCTTATGTAGGAAAATCGACCTGTTCATTGATACTGCGCCTTACAACGCTGCATGCCTTATGGTCTGTAAAATGCGGTAATTGGGATTGAAAAAAATGTAAGAGTAAGAGTGACTGCCAGCTCACCTTCTTGTGATTCTTGTAGACATTGCGGTGAGCAAACTCCTTCCCACACAGCTTACATTTGTACGGCTTGTCCTCACTGTGGATGATCTTGTGCGCCGTTACCTGGTCCAGACGCTTGAACGAGCGACTGCAGATCTCGCAGGTGTACGGGCGCTTCTCTAACCCGAAACAGGGAAAATTGAGCACAGGGACAGAACCAAGCAGTGTGAATGCAGATGATACATCATTAATTACATTGATTTCTTACCAGAATGCGTGATCATATGGCGCTTCAGCTGATTGGTGGAGATAAACTTCTTGTCGCACGCATGGCAGTCGAATATTTCATGTACCTATTTGAAGACATAGGGAAAGAAAGGGTGGAGTGTGAGTTTGGCAATAAGAAATAATGCTTGGCGATGATTTTAAAGTGTAAAAAGTGGAACAATTTAGGAAGGATTCCGGTG
Organism: Carapus acus; assembly: GCA_900312935.1. Taxonomy (NCBI): domain Eukaryota; kingdom Metazoa; phylum Chordata; class Actinopteri; order Ophidiiformes; family Carapidae; genus Carapus; species Carapus acus. Next base: position 17,893 of record OMPJ01009201.1, on the reverse strand, counting down.
TTCCATGGTCAGCAGAAATACTAGCCAGGCCGTTGTCATTATCCTGTTGTGTCGTGCAGAAAAGCAATTAAACTGATTAAAAGTTTTTTATCCTTCTGCAGCGTCAGAGCAAGTCTTCAATAATTGCACATTCAGTAGTTCCTCCAGTTACAATGGCACACGCTAATCCAAAGTGTATCATCTTGTCGCAGTTTTGTGAAAGCTCCTTTGCAAAGTTTGAGTGCCCTCATGCTGCAAGAATAATTCCTAATGCACTAGCGCTGTCAAGGAATACAATGGGTCTGTTGCGGGAATGTGAGTTATTCATAATAACATTGCGTTTAAGGTGGTTCAGTTGTTCGGTACCACTATGTGTATTTTGCAGGTATGAATTATTCTGCAGAAGCAAATGAAGTAATTCTGAGGCACAATTTTAGAGTCATACTTGTTTTTTTGGGGTATCAGTTTGGGGTATCAGACATGAAATTCTTATTCAGACAGCAAAACAAAAACTCCTGGCCCAAGGACACAAGACAGTTATGTCCAAGTACCTCATGCTCCTATTCTAGATAAATCTATCTAAAGCTCATATTATACCCTTCAGGAGATAACTTTGTGATGATAAAAAAAAAAAAACTGCATAGATGGTGTATCAGGTTAAGTAATGACCAGGGCACATGTGCATATTCCAAGCGATTAGTCGAAAGGTTTGTGAGAGGCGGACCAATGACATCGACATAGACGAATTAGATGTGACAAAAACACAGGGATAAGTCATTTAAAGATTTAAACATTAAAGCAACCACATTTTACTTATTTAATGGTATCTCTTTACCAAATCTGCATATTACTGGTCCATATTGAATAGATATCAAAATTAACTGTATATTGAATGTCAAATCTTTGAGAACCAAGCCCAGACATGGACAGCTGAGAACCACTGCAGATGTGTGTTCTATACTTCCAAAGGCAAAACCAATCCTCTGCTTCCTTTGCTTGGTAAAGGCATCACTCACTCAGACCCGCAAGTGACACAGGGTAGGAGCCAAGTTTGGACTCAAGCCAGTGTGTCTCTCCATGTAAAAATGTTAAGACATGCAGAATAGGAGGTTCACTCTGTGCACACTAAAAAAAAAAGCCTACCTCTGATAGCATCATGCTGACAGACGGTGGTGCATAGTGTCTACCAATACTTCTCCTAAATTACTTCAACAGCTTGTTCCCTCTTAAAATCTGCACTCCATCAATAAGTGAAGGACTCCAGACAACTGGTAAAACCTTATTGTCTGCCAACAGAGGTGCTTACATTTCACAAGACCTCTGGGATGAGCTTGTCAAAATTTACCCCCCAACCCTGCCCCTCTGCACTCTGTACCACTCGTGGTGAGTTTGAAACTAGTATTGTGTAGACAGTGTCCTGCCAAGAGTGAACAACAAACAGGACAGACAAGTGACAGATTGCCACGTTAGCCAGTGTGAGAATAGGAACGATTGGTGAAATCGCAAAAACAACAACTTTGAGGGCATTTTCATGTATTTCGTCTGTTCCAAACCGCAGCCTTAACTCTTGGCTGGTCATTATTTGGGCCCACACACATACAAGCTGTTCAGACAATTTCTCACTGAGCAGGAACAAGTATTAACTTTGCAACATTTGTCTTTGGAATGGAACTTCAAAACTTGCTAATTTAATGCCATCCACACACACTGCAGCATCTGGTTCTTCATCAGCACTGGTGGTCCATGTTCACTCCTCGAGCAAATGAATCCATTTCCAAGACTCACCCAAAACAAACCCGTGTCCATCTGAACTTTCTTTAACAGTTTCAGTGGGAAAACAATTGGTAAGGAGGCTACAGCACATGTCTCATCCCTGACCGCTTAAAACTAACAACCAAGTACCAATTTACGTTTTAGATCAACAGCAGAGCAGTTGAGGAGTGTGTTCCAGAGCCTCACCTTTCGATGCTCCTGTAGATTCAACGAGGACGAGCATTTCCTATTGCATATGGTGCATGTGAGCTTGCGTCGGGCGCTCCCTGCCACAAAACAATTGAAAGAGCACTAAGTACATACTAAGGGGGTGTTTCATATCAGAGGACAGTTCATCTACATTCAATGGCAACACTGTAACAGTCAGGGAGTAACATAAATCTATTATCTTATCAAGAGGAACAAAGAGAGAAGATGCCAGCACTGAGTTGGTGCTGATTTTAGAAGCATTTAAGGAAACCCACCCAATTCCCATGCCCACACACACAAACAATGGATGTCCTCATAGCCACAGTAAAAACTAACTAAAACTAGCCTAACTAACGCATTTGATCAATCAAAGATGAGACAAATTTCTATCAAATCAAAATTTTGCTCAGAAATCGGATAGAACTGAAATTTAGGTGAGATTAAAAGTGGTTCTTCCAAACAGATACTTACATACATCTTATATTACATGTTTTGCCTATTGCTGGGTTCAGGCCCAACAGGACAATGTTTCGGTGACCCACTTCACACATCCTGGGCATAGCGAAGCTGGGTTGAAGCTAACCTGTGTGAACGTTCCCTTTGTGCTTCTTCAGAGCGTCCTTGCTCTTGAACCGCTTGCCACAGCTCTCCGCCTTACAGATGAACCTTGCGTCTCCTTTGCAGGCCTCCTTGTGCTGCTCAAAACTGCACAAGCACAGCGGGGCATTGCAGGGAAAAAGAAAGTGATGTGTCTTATCAGTTATAAGATGAGCTTCAGAATGTCTCCACATTGTAACTGAATTTATTTCTGGGTAAAACAACAGAAGTGACAAGTGAGATAAATGCTGCAGTGTACCACAAAGTGTCCTGATGTAATTCCACAATTCCTCATTTGATACTCGATGACACCATCAGTCATTTCCCTCTGTATTTGGGATTACCTGGATTCAGAGCTGAATGTATTGTGACAGAATGAGCACTGGTGCACTTTGGAGTCCCCTGATGGATCCAGCGACTCAGAACAATGCAAAACACTGTAGATGGAAGAAAAACAAAATAACGATGCAAACAGTGAAAAAGACATTGCACAGTTTGTGTGTGTGTGTGTGTGTGTGTGACACAGACATTCTTCACATTTCAATGTACTCAAGTCAATGTAACAGGCTAAGCATCGGCTGTGTGATCTACCAACTTGTGCTCCCACTGATGCTGCTGCACTCTGAAGACAGCACGAGAAACACTACAGAGTGCACCAGTGACTCGACACCCACACACTTTCTGCCAACTGATTTGCATTTATAGAGAATATGCTCCGCTCACAAAATTTCACAAAACGTATGACTGACTTCGTAAAATATTAACACTCAGACGCAAACGCACTGGCGCTGCAGGGCCTGCTTGATGGGGAACTTCTTGCCGCAGTTCCTGCATTTGAAGTCCTTCTCCTCCGTGCTGGGTCTCTGGTGCAGACTCTGGAGGTGGGCGGCCAGGATCTCCTCACTGGGAAAGCTGCTCTCACACAGCAGGCAGGGGTGGTCCTCCTTCTTAATCACTAGTTCTGTATGGGTGTGGGACATATGGGGCCCGCATTGCTTTCAAATGTATATAATCATCAATCCAACTTTAAAGCTAACAAGGCAGCTGAGTTTCACGCTACCCATTTCAACAAGATGTTTGGCCTCTTTGCTGTTCTCATCTTCATCTTTGACCACCTCCTCCTCCTCTTCCTCGTTCTCCTCCTCCATGTCACTGTCCAGGTAGCCGATCAGGAGCTCAGTGTCAGTCTCTATGTCATCCACAGCCAAATAGAAAATGTTCTCACCGTCCTGACGGAATGGTAAGAAAACAAATTTTGTGGTAATCACCCCTAACAATTATCAAGAAATTATAGAACAGAGGACATTAGGCTGATATGATACAGACCATACACGGCCTGTTTGTTTGGCTGAGGTTGCCAGAAGCTTGAACTCATGACACCCAGACCAAAGTCTGCCGAAGCCTGATTGAGGCCATGGGTCAAGAGCCAAAATCCTTCAGAATAAAGCCAGTAGGTCTCTTGTTTTCTTAAGGGGTCATGATAACAAAAATCAAAGTGTCATCTTGTTTTAGCAACGGCACTCTATCTACGTACATATCTATATAAATAATAATTAGGAGGAAGAAAACAAAACTATAAATGTCACTGTTGATGGAGCACAGAGCTTCTAACACACATGAATGACCTTTAAGCAACCAATCACTTGGGCATTTGTACATCGATGGCAGGAACTCTACCCTCAAGCCCTGAAATGCTCCTCTACTTTTCCTTGCTGTTCTTCAGTTTATCTGCCCAGAGAGCAATGGACTCTGGCATGCAAAAGTGAGATTTTCCAGGACCATATCACAGAGGTCGTGCTCATCAGCGTGTTGCGCCGCGTGCTCGAAAATGCTCAACTTAACGAGTGGATAGAATTGCTGATGATAGAATACTTTCTTAAATGTGCAGATATAACAATAGCAGGAATGACAAGCATTCAACAACTGCACAAGCCCAAATTATAAAATCACGTTGGCAATCTGCTTTTGCAATGCAAATTTCGATAATTATAATGATTATCTTGGAATCGTGCTTGGAAAAAAAGATTGATAATATAAAACCACTGGACAATGTTATAGTGCTGATTATTTTGACTCCAATTATTATCCTGGAGTCAAATATTTCTTGCCTTATTTGGTGATGTAATGCAAGGGCATAAACCGGGCTGCTGTTTCTGTGTTTGATTCAAGAAAAAACATTTTGAATCAATATTTGGACCGGAGATAAACTGCATGTCAAATGGTTATTCTTTCTCCCTACACACAGGCGTCACCACTCCATATGATTTCTGCAACATCTGTTCGTCATGTTGTGAAAATACCATGCCTAAACAAACACAGGCAAAATGTGACCAACTTGGCATTAGTTAAAGTAGACTGATCACGGAGATTACCCTTCAAACGTATATCACTTTTTGAGAAGTGATTTCAAGACACTAAATGACTCAAGATTGAAGAGATGAATTGATGAATCTTTTCGAATTAGATGCAAACTGTCCACATGGACCGTATAACCTCTGCACACACACATTCTTACAACATTGACTCCATACTGTATTTTGGGCACTGAAATTCTGCATCAGGTGAAAGCTGATGCACCGCACCTGGCATAACGAGGTAGATTTAAGTTTGAGATATAAATGGACCATGGCGGCTTTGCAATAAGAAGCTCCATGGGGCAGATGCTCAGGTACCTGGATTACACTCGAGAAGTCTCTCTCCTAATTGTCTCATAGTTGATTGCACATAGTCGATTGTACATCACCTGGGGGACAGTTACATGGATAAAAAAAAATGATATTACGCCATACTATGCAGAGGCGTGACACCATCGCTTACACACATCGCTTTCACCACTAGCTTACGCCAGGGGTGTGGAACACATCGATCGCGATCTACCAGTCAATTGCAAAGGTAGTATGGGTAGATTGCATGGCATTAAAAAATGGCTGTCACCTTATCATCAATCGCTAATATGAAATTTGTCATTTGATATGTCAAATACATCATGTTGAACCATCGCTACCTCCTCACTCCAGAAAAATATATGGCTATTGCCACTTGATTGACTGGCGGGGCAACCGATAAAAACTGGATATGGAGATAGCAGGAGGAATGTGCGAGACTAAACATTGCGCGTTTCATAAAGCTTTACCTCTGCCTGTACATCTACAAGTACATGTGATGCATTCAACCAAAATATTGAGACATTGAAAACTGCAACGCTGTTTCACCTCAACTAGTATGAAATGGAGGGTGAGATTCTGGAACTACAGACTGACACTCAGCAGAAATCCAGACACTTACACGGGAGAAGTGTCTTAACATGAGGAAATGTGCAACCACCTCCGTCACATTATTTGGCTCTACCTGTCAATATGAGTTGACCTTTACTTTTTCCACCTGGTGATGGGAAAAGGCATTAAGATTGGAATATTGTTCAGCCAGGAATGATTGCCATTTATCTGATTGGTTGGTTTGTATGTGTGTGTTTGTGTGTGTGTGTGTGTGTATATGTGTGTGTGTGTGTGTGCGTGTGTGTGTGTGCGTGGGTGTGTGTGCGTTATTGTAGAGTTATACATTTCAGAACTCATTTATTTGTTTGTTTATTCACTCATTAGGTATCTTTGACTTGGCCACTTTGATAGTAGCTAACAAGTCAAACAACTGTGAGCATCCCTGTTTTACACCAACAATTTGCATCAACAAGTTCTGGGATTCCTGATTAGCAACAGAGATCATGGAGTTACATTTGAGTGGTATGAGAGAGCGATAGATTTAACATTGACTTATCAAACAAATAATACATACACGATTGAGCCACTTCCAGGATGAAATGGGACAGCGTTACTTGCAAGGACACCCAGAATATGTCATCACCTCTTCATTCTGGTGTACTTTGCATTTCAACCACAACATGTCTCCTTCTCAATAAAGCCAAAACGACAAAAATAAAAAAGATGACCAAAAAAGGAAAATGTACCCAGTCTGCACATGCTGCCAGAGAGCACTACCTCTTAGGGTATGTTTCAAGGTTTCTGAGCTCCAATGGAGTAAGCATACCTGAATGGCCGCCAAGTTCTTCTGTTCTTGTGAAGGGGCTTGATGTACAAAGCGTAGCCAGTTGGCATAGCGAGGGTTACTTGCATCCAGAATATACAGCACATCCCCCTTAGTGCCGCGGACCTAAAATAAGAAAAAGGACAGTAAAGTCACACAGCAACATGTTGCATTTCTATCCTCTTGTGTTGTCTTGCATCTGATGAGGAAGACAGTCTGACAATATACTTGTGATAATATTAAGGTTAGCAGTTTTGCAGTAACCATTAACTGTAGTTACTGTTTGAATGTTGGTTAAGTGCTTTTTGATTGTTTTTTGGGTGAATTTCTCATGTTGACTGTGTACAGTGCATCATCTGACCATAAATTAAACAACCCAGTGAGGACAGTTCTTACTTTTACACTACCTCTGTCATGATGATATAAGATCGGTTTAAGATTAATATATACTATATAAGCCTATGTATTATTATTAGGGATGTCCGATATTGGCTTTTTTGCCGATATCCGATATTGTCCTACTCTCAATTTACCGATACCGATATCACCCGATACCGATATGTTCGCCGGTAAACGCTTCAGGAGCGCATAGGCACTATTTCGGTGTAACACACGCATTATTTTATTTTAATCGGTTTTTATATTATCGGTATTAAAGCCAAAAAACCCGATACCGATATTACATTTTTATGCTAATATCGGGCCGATAATATCTCTAATTATTATATATAAGATTAGATGAACATCTAAGACAACTGTTTGCTAAAATCAACTAAATTCCCTGTTTCTGTGTTCACTTACCTTCTTGACTTTGATCAAAGTTTTTCGAAGTGGTCTCATGATCACTGTACACACTTACAATAAGTACATTGACTTGGCACTGACAAATAGATTGCAGGCACAGAAAAAAAAGCCGTCTGGTGCATGCAAAGACTAATTAAATGCTCAATGGGGTGACAATGAAAACAAAGTGAGTGAGAAGTTCACGTGTGCTCAGTTACCTCCCACATCAGCCTGGTGTCTGAGCTCTCGTCAAGTTCGCCAGGCAGCTTTTTCTCACCTGCAAAGGGACCAAACTTTTCTCCCTTCAAATCAAAACAGAGGAACCAGTGAATTAAACAGGGGGTAGTATTAAAACAAAGTACTACCCAGACTTAAGGCAGCATAATTGCATCCCAAAGGGATGTATAACTACGTGTTCCTGGACTTGGGACTGTGGGACACGCCTACTTTGAATGCAAACGCGAATAAGTCATCAGTAAGAGACGTATTTCCATGAACGACAGTGTGAAAGAGCGTTACAGCGCCAAAAGTTGTGAAACGATACATCTATGCTCGCCCTGAAAATAGCTTTTCTACATTTTTTGCGTCGGTAAACTCTGACATAGCTTAACATGCTACATCCTCTGCAGCTGCACTCACAGATGTTGAGGAGGACAGACGCGAAGGAAAGCTCTACTGTGCCTCAATGTTCACAAAAATGACGGTAAAAGTTCACTTGTGTAAACAGGACGGGTCTAGACGAGCATATAACGTAGCAGTCTTTGCAGAGTGTGTTTTTTTGAATGAGGAAACGTAGCTGTAGGGTGTGAAGACATTGTTGTGCAGTGAACAGAGTTACTGTATCTACGTGGCACTTCACGTCAGAGCTGCCTTGGGTTACAACTCACACTCTTGACAGCGCTAACGTGGAATTTAGCCGAACAAACACGCCAATCTACATCCTCACGCCTTTTACAAAGTCCTAAGTCTCCTCGCTAAGAAAATTTGGGTCTGCTTAGAAAACCTGTGCAGTTAAAAAAAACAACAACAAACCTTTTTCACCCGCCGCGCCGTGTAAAGACCGATTCCATCCTGGACCTTTGACGATTTGAGAGAAAATCTGTCTGGCACGTACATACCCAACATTGTCATTATTCAGAACGGCCTCTTACAGTGCTGATTAGTGACAAAGTTTCAGCAGGTGTGCATTATGATGGTCAGTTTAGCACTATAGCACACAGTTTCTCCGTGAGGAACGCCAGGTTGAACTTCTGTTGCTGCTGCTGCAGGAATGTAACGCGGCGTCTGATTGGTCAAAAGTTTGTAACCAGAGGCGACCTTCATTCAGCAGAACCCGAGTTCAAATCGATGCAGGACACGCAGCATCAGTCTCCTTGTAGGGCCTTAACAACACATCAACAATCACCCTGTGTTTATTTCTGCTTACACCCGTTTTGCATGCCGTTATTCATACCATGACACCCTCCCAGATTACAGTCTAGACATGGCAATGACAATGGAGCGCAATTGTGTTGGAGTCAGTGTTTTATGCACATTTGCTGCCTTCTCAGGTGACTGATTTTTCATTTTGATTTCTCTTCATGCTTCGTCTCCTTCTTCTTCTCCTTTAGACTGCACCCCTCTGGGATTTTCACCTACTTTTAAACTTCAAATGTGTTTCTCTGCATGCATAATCTGTAATATCTATTTGGTACCTGTATTGTAAGAGGCGTCATTTCAGATTAGATGAAATAGGACAAGATACGATAAGATACAACGAGATACTATGATACGATTAGATACATGAATACTATAGCAGTCATTCCCACTAGAACAGGGGTGTCAAATTCAAAGCCACGTGCCTATTTTGGCCCATGAGTACTTGAATGACAATATCATTACCCTTCATTTAAATGTGCATTTACCCACAATTAACTTCCCCCAAAATGCACATGGATCATGATACTGGTAAAGTGACGGCAGCTGTGCCGTGATCAGATACACACTATATGAAATGTCAGTTTGTTAAGAAACACCAACACGGCTCAAGTGGGAGAATCAGGTTGTTGACTTGTTGATTGTGAAGTGATTAATATAGGTTTCTTTATCTGATAAAATGCAAGGATGTACATCATAATGATATCAAAGACTTGACATACTCTTACATCGTTGCAAATGGGATATTTGTAAGTTGAATAGGTAAATAAATTGTTAATATTAGATTTTTCTAAATGAGTAGTTGTATGTTACATTTGACTATATGTAAAATACCTTCTTGATAACTGCCATTCTCATCAGCATGGCCCCTTGAGGACCAGCTTCATGCTCTTGGTGAAAATGAGTTTGACACCCCTGCATCAGAATGACAACAAAGTTGTCTTGCCCTGACTTACCCTCACCATGATAAGTCGCTGATTGGTTTAGTTCACTTACACTAATATGCTGCACACTCTACAAAGCAGGCACAGAAGAGTGACTCAGTGTTATTCAGAAAAAGAGAACTTTTGCATGCCCGATCAATATAAATCGAAAATGTTGTTGTTGTTGTCAAAAAGCACATATTTAATGTGTATTAATAAAACACCTATACAAAATATACACAAGGTGGGAAGCAAAGAGTGAAATGTATTTTAAAGTAATGACGTGCATTTTTGTAAGGTTTTCACATTAAGGATTGATCTCCTAATGTGATCATGAATGACTTGTTTTTCTTCCCCTGATGCAGCTTGGGGCAGGGGTTGAGTGGGATCAATCTTTAGTCACTCACTGCTTCTCTACTCAAAAGCTTCCCATCTGTCCACATTGCTTAGAGAAACACAAGTTCATGCATGGTGACGTTATTCCCTGTGTGACAAAAAATTAAAGAATTATTATTCTGATTATTAAAGCATCTGTGTGTGCTACATTGTGAGTGTGTGTGTGTGTGTGTGTGTGTGTGTGCGCATGCGTGTGTGTCTGTACACTCTACTCACAGTCCAGCAGCAAAACCACCACCAGAAAATCACCACCAGCTTTTTCCATCCACCATTAACGTCAGAGCCTTCAGAATATTTGGATGGCTTACTTTGGCTTGAATACATCCATTCAACAATCCACAAACCGCTGGACTTGTGTATCCATCTGTTAGAATACTAGTGTTATATACTATACTAGTGTACAGTACATATATATATATATATATACAGTATATACTGTATATATTGTGTTTTTTTAACTCCTTAAGTTTGACTGACCCTTGAAGTTAAAAACATTCTACTCAGCTAGCCAACGATTTACCAACAATCAAAGGCTGCTTGGACAGATGGTCCGCATTGCAACAAGCAACCATCTCAACTAAAACCAGACACAGAAAAACATGCACCTTTGTGTTGAGTTTCTGACATTGCAATATAAATGTAGTTACTCTGGTTTACATGATGTAATACATGACCAGTAGTGCGTCCCAGTGCTTTTAAAGCAGGATGCCGTAATCAGATTCAACTGTATTTTCTTTTTTTTCTTTTTTCTAAGATGATTCAATGGACAAGAGTGTCTCTCTCAAATTTTACTTTGTGTTTGAACTGTGTGGAGGACATTGCCTTGTGTGGACCCCATTTCAGTTTTCATTCAGTGGTCTATGCTAAACTCCAACAGGGATGCCCTTTCACATTCACTCTAAGTGGTCAAGTACAATGTATCATGGATAAGTGAGCAACACAATTAGACAAAGAGGGGTACAAATGTAAAAATATACATGTGCGATTTTTGAAATAGTAATCATCATTTTTGTGCTGTCCGACATGTGGTGCTTTGTTTGATGTGCATATTTTCATTAGACAGATGTTGAACAAGTGTTTGTGGAGACTAGTGTTTATGTAATTTTTAGTTATTTACACATTGGAAAGAGATGTTTCCTGACACTGACATATTTCTATTTCTAGAACAAGCAACACTACTCATGTGTGCCCAAAGTCAAGTGTAATTAATTAATTCAGAGACTACATAACTAGAGGTGTACGCACAACATTAAAATTCCACAAACCTGCAAATAGACCAAAGGGAAAAAGTAAAACAGACGCCGTTACATATTTTAGGAGGGACAGGATAGGACGCTGGATTTAGGCGGACTGACTTCAAAAGGCGCACATGCCTGAATCAGACTGCATTGGTTTAAGTGGAAAATGGTACAATTTCAAAATAAAAGCACGTAAAGTAAAGCCAGATGGCATCTTGTTTTCATAGCTCAATGACAGTTCTCTGAGAACAGATCCATACGTGTCCATTTTGTAGTGGAGAGGCAATCACATATATAAACGCACCAGCCTGCGATTTCATACACTCTTCGGTAAATTGCTGATCACTAATAACCTCGTCCTCTTCCTCTACGTCTACTTGTCATTTCCACCTTTGTAGACTGGTTTCCAGCTTTGAAACTGACCATATGGTTAGCATGCACATGCAAATCCTGAAACAATCATACATATCTATTTCGTTTAGGCCTTATAACTCCCTGCGGCACCCTACAAATATCTGCTCACCTTGATTTGTTGACATTCACCCAGCATCGGGGTAATCTCTTCTCACAGACTGTTTGTGTCTATTCTGTCTCTGAACACCTCTTCAGCAACATTCCTCTCCCTTTAATCAGCATTCTGTCAGTTTCGTCTTGTGTCTGTTTATGTTGCCTATAGCCCTTGTTTATCCCAATGGCTTCCTGTTGCCCAGTGGCTCTGCTGTGAGCGATGTTGTGATATGATCGTTGCAGACGACCCGCGTTCCTTAAACAAAAAAAAAAGACAGAATCATGATTTACATGTTTATGTCAGAAGCAGTGATCTGGTATACAGAGCACTGTGTATCTCTGTCAGACTTTTCCAGCCACGGTGTAGAAAAACACCAACATTCATTAACATAAATACAGTTTGGAGATGTAAATGAGTTTCAACTCTCATCATCCATCACACTGATGCTCATCCCTCTATTGTCTTGTGACCTGCCTCTTCCTATCATATATCAAATGAGGGAAATATCTCCTTTGATTTTGATGTCTCCCTCTCTGACCCCTATTGTGTTTGTGGTTACGTCAAGGTCTTCTTCTCCAGGTGTATTTCGGAAACATAAACCACAGCAAGACCTATTGGATGACACGTCTGACCACCACAAGTAAGAGGGTCTTTGTGTGTGTCGGCCACACCCAGGTCCCACTTGGTCCATTTCTGTCTGCCCTGACCTCTCTGTCAGAGCCATGGCCTGTCAGGGCAAGACGATTAAGTGTCACGACCCCTTTTTTCCTCCATGCACTCTGAGGACCCTCAAACCCATTAACTTTCACTCGGCTTTCGCTGAGATCCCTGGTGTTAGCCGGACCAGCTCTGATCTCCAGCACCTGCACAAAAGACACACAGAAACACACACAGATGCTTCTCCATTGAAGGCGGGAGGCCATAAAACGATGTAAAGGCAGTGATTTCAGGCATGACAACTGATTTTCAAGATCATCAGGAGCGTGTGTGGTTCTGCAGGTGCCATTTTCTTCCTTCAAATGCCTGTGTGAGGGTTGAGGAGGGTTAGGCCCCTTAAAAAAACACACACCCTCACCCTTGGACACAGTGGCATAGAGTTTTTGTTTTATCCCTCTCTGAACCATTCCAAAAGTGTCTTCCTCTGTTCTGCCCCAACCCACGGGGATGCAACAAATAAGTAACTAAATAACTAACTTGTGAAGTGAATGAATGAATGAATGAATGAATGAATGAATGAATGCAGCATCTTTATTTATTTGTATCTAATTCAATTTCTCAGTCAGGTTAGTGTGTATTGAGGTTACAGTCTTGAGTCAACAATTAATGTTTATACACGCAGAAATTTGTTTCCAAACTTCTGTCAGCATATCCAACTACCACAGCCTCATATGAATGGAGGACGCTTGCCCAGAACGGCTTTACAAACAATGACAAAGCCTCGACGGGGTCGTCTTCAGAGCTGCTTCAAGCCGTGATGCGGATTTAATGAATGGTTACGGACCAACAATGCAACAGGAAGAGAGATAGACAGCGTGTGTGATTTTTTTTTCAAAGGTAATGCCTCAGCATAATAACACAAACCGATTCGGATCACAGCAGAGCAGGACGTGGAACCTGAAAGCACCCAGGCATGGAACGGAGCCATTCAGTGGCTGGACTGCCAGCAGAGTCTCTGAGGGCCAAAAACTACAGAAACCACATTTAGGACATGGCAAAGGAGAAGATTGCATTGAAATAAATACTTTCAGAGTTTCATTTTTTTCAAAGTAAATATTTTCACTGGAGGAAAACCTCAGTTTGGCAAACATACAAATGGTTCCATACAAGATTTTCCAAATGGATGTGTGCATTTTTCAGAAATCTCCCCCAACCTGATACTGTAGATTGAGGGGGCCAGACCACCTTTTGTTTCATGTTTCACAAACCCCTGCAGCCCCCTTCACCACAACTCCCCATTTCAAGGCTGTCGCTGAATAGCCAGCAAACCATTTCCTGAAGCTCCGAGGTCACTGGATAAATGATGTTTTCATTTGACAACCCCAGGTCGCCACTAAAGGAGGGTCTTCAGAGGGAGCCTTTTGAAATTACTGTACTGATGAAGCGTGAGAAATTACAGGCACTTAGGAGCGATTTCAGGATTCGAAGAGAGTCGTGGGACCACCCCTATGCAGCTCCAGAGAGAGGCAGCATCGAGTGGGAGTACACAAGCGCACTAGCATGGGTGCATGCACACACCCACAACACACACATCGAATGCACATGCTGTCACACTCACACACAGACTCAAAACTGACTTATATCAACACCACTCTCAACAATCCCTAAGGGTATATTCAATATCAATACGTTTTGTTAAACATCTCTGCATGAAGGTAATAATCATCTTACAGCATTTGGGGCTAATATACACAGTATGATTAGAGTCCTAATGTGGAGCCAGTCATTGTTATTGTCCATTCAGTTATCCTGATGGAGATCAAGTGGGACTGGCAATGCCTGAGGGCCATTTGTCCCTCTCCACCCTTCCTGGGAATGGGCTTTTGGTCAGAACTGGTTTGGAACAAAGCCCCAGATTCACTAGCTGGCTCTCAGAACTATGTAGCGCTGGTTTGGACTCAAGCCCCTGCAATGATCTATGCTCTTAGCCTCTACGGAGAGAATAATTTTCATCGTGGTCCACTCCTCATTACTTCCCGGCATAGACTTTTCACATAAGTACACATGTGCTAAATGTTGTGAATGGGTTATTTGCTGTAAAGTTTGAGGGTCCTAAAGTCAAGCACAGTCACTGTCACACAGTCACGATTGAGCAATCTTCCTGGTTTGGATGCCTCGTGGCACTAACACAGCGATGAAATTGGCCCGCTAGGTGCGCCACTCATTTATTTCATCGTGTTTAATCCATCTCTCTCTACAACCTCCTCACAAAAATGTCTCTGGAGTCAGAGGTGAATAGCACATGCATTTCCACACTAACACACAGACACGCACAGACATACGCATGTGTTCACACATACCAACTACTAAACCAAAGTTAGAGCCATGCTAGGTGGGTGTCGGGGGCCAGGGAGGGAGAGCTTTGGGGTCGGGCCTGGAAGGGGCATACCCGCATTCCCTCCTCGTGCTGTAACATTGCACAAGTGCATCATGTCAGTGAAACACAGCCATGATGTCACGATGACTTTTTAAGTCATTTAGCCTCCATTGTGCCAGGCACTCAAGCTGGAAATAAACATTGGAGGAGTGCTGCTGACTTGCGTTTGGAAGTTGAGACTTCACTTATCTAAACTTGGCCCGCAAACTTGACTGAACTGGTGCTTTGTTTTTGGTTGGCATCTTGCCTCATTTTACTCATTTCACCATGCGGAAACTCGTTGAGCCGCATTCGCACAGTGCAGCCTACACACTTTGGTGACGTGGACATGTTTTGCAGCTATTTGTGGCAAATCAGAAAAGATGAAGCTGAGGATTTGAAGGGCCTTGTTGGGACTGTGCCTAAAATAGCTTGTTTTCAGTCAGGGGCACAATGGCTTTACGGGGACAAAAATGGAGGAGTGGGGATGCTTTGGATACTTGAATGATTACAAAGGTCCCAGAAAGTGTCATGCATTCACGTTATTTATTAGCCTTTTTTCATGAAGGTCAGGATGTTGTGTTGTTCCTATTTAAGTATTATTTCATAATTGTGATTTGTGCCATACATTTACAGCAATGTGGCCTAAGTAACTTTAACACGAGTAACGTAGAAATTCTCAAATTCAGACATATTCTATATTTAACAGAACATTTCAATGTACGTCTTCCAATCCGAGTACTGCTTGTAACTTTCATTTTGCCCAGTTGCAGAGAGTTGTTCTTGATATTCAGCCAGGCCGTTGGTTTGTTTGCTCGTCCTCATCTAAAATGAGAGTAAATACTGTTAAACTTGCAGTCTTGCAATGCATGAAGACCCTGAACCAGGAATGAAAGCCAGGTCTTCCATGCTTTCGACTCCACCACTTACCAGAGTCCTCCTCGTCCCCCTCCGTGTCTTCCCCCCTGCTCCAAATATACACATATATACAAGCACATACATCAAAGTCCTGTCCTCATTTCGACGAAAAAGATAAACACAGACAGCTCTGCAGATGGTTAGCTCTTGGACTGTGGTTTCTCTGCATATGCACACTTGCGTGCGTGTTTGCGTGTGTTGGATTTGCAATGCCTATAAGGAGAGCTCCTCAAGCATGCCCGTGTGTTGACAAAACGGCAAAAGGTTTTTTTTAGAGTCACTCCACTGACCACTGCGCAGGAGGTTCGCAGTTTTCTGCTTGATTCGACAAACTTGAGAGTAGATCCGTTATGCGGAGTAGCATCTGAGTGCAGCTGTCCCGGCTGGTCAGGTTATTAGTGGGAACATCCGTGATGTTCCCACAGCTCATCCTGGAAGCTTCCTTCACCTTATTCCAGGGCAATAGCAGGTTAATGGAAGCCAGGCGCAGCTCCCCTGGATTTCCTCCTGACCAGGATGGCTTGATTGACAGCGAGCTGTGGTGTACGAATCGGGAGTGTTGCGACTCCAAATCAGGGTTGGGATGGAAACATGGCAATTCACAAAGAGCAGCTGCTTTTCTTGGCCTCAGCAGGGAACCTTGAATGCACCTGAGACTGTGATTAATTGGAACGAGTGGATATGTGAGTCGATGTGCGTCTGGTTTTCCTCCTCACTTATTTGTGGTTTACTCTGACTAATGCTTAAATAGAATCCAAAGTCAACCCATCATGTTAACCATGAGTCAAAGTGATGGCATGTTCAGTGGAGAAATTTAATGGAATTTGGTTATAGAAAATGCAGCAAATTTGCAGAAGGATGTTATCCTTTTACTTAAATCATAATGTTATCATACCTTTTGGCACAACAGACAGACTTTGTACCATGTCTGTTACCCAATGTGAGCGTTTTAGTGTGTCATGGGTCTATCAGTGTCCAAAAGCAGTGTTGAGTTGATTTATTGAGATTTATGTATGAGAATGCATATGCTTCACACACTCTCTTTGCAGATGATGGTGCCAAGGGGGTCGTACAGCATTTCAGCAGAGCTCAGACATTATTAAAACGTGATATAATACCTCTTCAAACACGTCACGGACCATTTCTGCAATGCACACAGAATTTCAAATCACTCCAGGCATTGAGTTCTGCTTATGCCAGCAGAATTCAAGCCTCAGACTCAATAAACACATCACTCTGTGTGCGCTTTGATCCCACAGCCATGATTGTTAACTGCCTGGCAAAAGAACATGACACCCAGGGTGACACAGGGATTACTGGTTCTATATTTAGTGTTTATGTACATGAATATTGGCAGGACAACTCTGTACATGTGACACACACAGCGATACAGTGATAACACACTCATTCACTAACACACACGCACTCACACGCACGCACACATACACGCAAATGCACACACACACACACACTCACATCTCCAGCACGGAACACATTTACATATGAGCTCTAGAGCAAAAACACTGGCTGAGATACATAAAGGAATGCCTACCACAGTATCCTCATAAAACTGGAATTTCCTCATAACAGTTATTATTGTCATCGATAGAAACAATCAGAACAAAAGTAAACAATAAGTATAAAATAATTTAAATTCCTGTGCTGAATATGCAGTGGCTATACAATGTGTGTGGCGACCGTATCCTCTCCCGGTTGACGCCATGTGAAAGAAACAACAAAACCGAATACGACGGCAGAGGTAAGCACATGTCATGCGGCGACGGAGACGCGCAAGATTCAAAGCAGTCGTCTTTGATGCTTCGCCTTCCCCACGGTGACAGGGTGTAGAGAAGCTGGGGCGCCTGCTAACAAAGCGGCTCCTTTGCTCTCGCTCTCTCGCTTGCTCGCTCTCTCTGGGTCACTCAGGCGTGGCGCAACAAAATGTAAACATAAATATACAGGTTGATATCTCTCTCTACAAACAGTTCAGTCACTGCCACAGGCCCATCAGCTGTGTGAGTAGTCAGTCTGAGTACGCTCCTTAGTAGAATATCACTTCGAG
>OMPJ01009198.1:0-27445 GCA_900312935.1 Carapus acus | reverse complement strand
CGGAGGGGTTTGTGCGAGCTCCAGAGGTAGAATGAGTTCTGATCACTGTGGAGGGGGGGAAAAACACTTGGCTCTTTATTCCTGCTAATTAGTTTCCTTCAAAAAATGGCTGAGATTACGCGCAGTGCGCATGTGCGTAATTGCGCAGACACCGCTAATTAGCTAGTGCGGATCAATAGGATTCCGCGAGAGAGAGAGGGAGGGAGGGAGAGAGAGAGAGGGAGAGGGAGGGATGGAGGGGAGAAGGAGGGAGGGGGCTACGGAGGACGCGGAGAGCAGAGAGGGTGTATGAAAAGTATTAGGAATTGCTGCCGAAACGGCGATTTTATTGTATGAATCTCTCATTGGATAGTGAGGCGAAATAGTGGAACAATTGCAATAATTGCATTTTGAATTGTTCGTTACGCACGTTTCTGTTTACAAAACAACACACGAGCCGAAAATAGAGTGTTTTTAAAGAATTTTTGTTGGTTAAAAGATGGTGTATTCTTTGAAGTGTCAAATGCGGTGGTGTAATACGGATATTTTTTGTAATGATACACCCCCAAGTAGACATTTAACATATTCTCGGTGCAATAGGATGTGCAGAAAATTGGTAAAATTGGTCATTAAGTGCCCCATTGTTATTTTAGAGCCATTGTTTTGCGGCACTCACAATGCCTCCCAGCAGGATGGAGTAGAAATATTTTCATGTAGCTCTTTCTTCTGTAAAGTCCCCAGCTAAAGCCATGTAGTCCTTAGATCTAAAGTGTAGCTTTCCTAATATAAAATACGTGAATAACCTGTTAGGAGCGTTATCGTTACGTTAACTCTCCACGCTCCGCGTCCAATGCAGTCACATACAATAGTATATGAAATATTAGACTGTCTCGGCCCGCACCACATCCCGCCTTTGTTTGTCCACATTTTCAAGGATTTGGACCGTGTTTCTCTAATCTTAACTCGCAAAGCAGAAAAAATCGCTATATGTCTAGCCCAAACTTGCAATGTTTATCTTTCGATTTTTTCCCCTCTTCCTTTCCCCCCATCCTCGCCATCGGCCCTATTGTTGTGATAATACTATTGTGAATTTCACGCTGGATGTGCAATCTGTCCATCTTTGACGTCCATACATCCGAGAGGGGGTAAAAGTCCACTTATTTGTTGATTCCACGTATTTGTCATTCAATACCTTTGACTGACTTGCACGTCTTAAGACGGCAACGTTCAGATGCAAAGAGTGTGACAGAGAAATGTTTATCAAAATAAATAAATAAATCAAACATTAAACCTAATTGAGATCCTCAGCAAATTGGCGTAGGAATGTTAATATTATAGCATTAACACGGTAAACAAAAACGGCCATAGCATTAACTATAGCGCCATCAGCTCAGTGTGGCGTGAAACAACCGCATTACGAGGCCATATCTGACTGCAACATGAATATTAATGATTTTTTGTTGTGTTACTGACATTTGGTTTTCATTTGGTTGCGTTTTGGCTTGGTCTGCGTCATGTGAATCACCATAAAGACGAAAAGGATCGATTTATTGGCCAATTTATGACGTAAGAAACGAGGTGCCCTATTTGTACTACAGCCCAATAATTATTTTACGATTTAAAAAACGGATAACGTGACTAACTGGCAAGGTATCAAGTAAAGATGCCTCCACTAATATAAATCAGATGTTGTACGTTTGTGGAGGAATCGTAAACAATATTTCAGATGAACTGAGTCAAAAAAAAAAAAAAAAACACAACAACCTGCCTTACACTTCTGTATTTAACCCTTGCCATGATTTGGTTTGTGTGTGTGTGTGTGTGTGTGTGTGTGTGTGTTTTACATATTCTTTTTTGAGTGGAGGATAGAAAATACAAATCTTAGAATAAATGTGTGGATGCATTACAGTGTTAAATGTTAATAAGCCAGTTTGATGGTGGATGACGAGAAATGGTAACAACATGACATGCAATTGCATTTTCTACCCTGTAATGTATAACCCTTTTTTTTTTTTTTTTGGATCTACTTTGAATGTTTAAAAAAATTCAGCCGCCTGCAAACAGACATGCTGATTTTTCTTTAGGGTGTGTCTGTGCACTCAAAGAACACTATTTTCGCCACCGCATCTTTAATGTTTTACCACATCAATTTAAATGATAATTGAAAGTAGCGGTTTGCCTGGCATTCAAGAAAACTGAAATTTCATTAAAATTTCATGATGAATGAAATTCCATCCACATATTTATATGCGAGCAAACACACACACGGACACACACATGGACACATGCGTGTCCGTGGCACTCCTGTACACACAGCGAATCTATTATAGCGTCTGTGAGGAATAACGGGGCCTTTTCTTATCAAGCAGGTGAACATCCACCACAAACTGACATCCTACTGCCTTCTATGTGTGTGTTAAGGCATAACATAAAAATCTTTTTTTTTTCCCCGCTAAAATATTTTTACTCGCAGCGGTTTAGCATGTACCTTGACAACCCGCTGTGTGTCCAAACCACGGCGACAGCAGCGGTGTGGAATGGTTTCCGTTGTGACACACACTGTGCGGCGGTTCGATGTTCTACCCATATCAACACCAAATGCAAATGTTATGGTTTGTATGGCTGTCTCACATACGGAAAGACACGCTGCAGCATACACACCCCACTTCAAGTGTGCCCTGCTGCATGCCTGCCGTGCCCTCAGGTACATGCCAGGGGTTGTTGTTTTCACTGTAACACATAGTTAGGCCTTCTACCAATTTACCCTGTCACTGCTAATGGGGCAATTAACCAGTGCGATACCTCCCTAAGGCAGAAAGACAAGCAAAAGCTCCCCAACTCCAAACTTGTCGTTATGACATTTATATGACAAAATGTGGGGGGTAGCTTGGGACCCATCTGACACCTTGGAGGGTCCTTAATGTCACTCCCTCCCTTGCCCCCGTAACCCCCCTTTTCTGCCCCGGGGTACGGCACCAAGCGCGGAGTACAATACATCACGTTCATACGGGAGAGGTGCAGGCCGTGTGCAAGAGGAGGGGAAAAGTTTGCACCCCTGCATCTAAAGCTTCAATGGACCCACTCAGAGTTTACACACTGGCTGGTGTTAAGTATGAATACTTATGCATGTAAATTGGCCATTACTGCCAGGCGTAAACACACAAACACACTCCCCGGCTAACAAACTCCAACTTGACCTCCTCCTTTCATTTAAGCCTTTTTTGTGTCTTCAAGTCCTTCTATCTTTGTCTCCGCTCGCATTCCCTCTGTCCTTTTTGCGTCCCCAAGGAGGCAATAACCTCCCAAGCAAGTGCTTCCCCTTGAGCCGTTGTCATAGTAACTTGTGGGCTGGTCGACATGACAACCCCACCATGGTCCAGAGATAGATGATAGGCCAAAAAAAATGGGGAGGGAGAAGACACGCAGGGGATTTGCACCCCTCTTTAATTTGGTTTGCCTGGTTTGCGGTCACAGAAGGATTTATTTATTCCGCGCTGTTTTACCATTCACAGGACACGTGTGGTCATTTTTATAGAAACCTGTCTTGTACGTTATGTTCTCGAAGCAGAGGAACATCACATGGGCCTCCGAGGAACCCCAATAAACAGCTGGGGGTTAACTGCTTTGCTCCACGGCACTTTGACGGACATTGTCGTCCTGTCGTCACATTGAAAATGCCAGAAATTTATTCAATTATTGTATATTCTACCAGAGCCATTTTCAATTTATCAGACTGCAGTAAAAAAAAAGGGCGCCATCGTGTCGACAGACGGCAAAGCTTCATATTAACTGCAAAGCTGCGGTTCAGGGTTACTGGGATACTATGGTAGTCCTGCTTCCTAAAACGCGTCTGACAACTGGAATATTTTACAGTGGGAGTGCAACAACGCATTTCAGAAATCTATTTCACATGTTTAATCACATCACCAGTGAGGCATCTTGTGTGTGGATGGCACCTCTGCCTGAGAGGTTTCAAAGTAGTCCAGAAATGTTCTCTGTGAAAAACGCCCATGGCTCTATTTCAAAAATGAATGTTACGTATATAATTGCTGTATTTACAAAAAAATGCAGTCTGTCTCCATGAAAGGGACTGTGAATTGTTATGTGTTGTTGTTGTATAGATTTTTGCAATTCTACCAGGTTGCCTGTTTATGCAATTCTCTTGCTTCTCATGCCGCTAGCAAACAGCGAATCCCTGCCGAAGTCCAGCACACAATGCTGATGCAGGGCCAGCTGGAGAGGCGCTGGCTGCCCTGCCGCTGACCCTGACCTCTGACTCTAGCGCAGAGGCAAGCTAGTAGAAACAGATCATTTCTGCTGGAATCAATGAGATGACGTTATTTAGGGGCACTATAAAATATATATCACAGGCTAACAGACTAGCAACAAATATTAAGGTGCCATGTCAAGAATTGTGAGCATCAAGACAAATAAAATGCTGCGTAATGGATTTAATACATAAATTAAACAGTCATTGTCACATTGATTCATGAGGTGTCTCCAGGTTTAATTTGTTGATAAAGAATTGCAGATTTGGCAGTTTTTATACTGCTGCGAAGGAGAGGTTTGAAACCCCAAAATGTTTTTTATTTGCTATTAGTATATGTGATGTTTGAATGTTGAAACCCGACATTGCAGGTTACTTTTCTGAGAATAGTGGGACTGATTTGTCGTGAGTCGGCCTTTTGTTTGTGGGGAATGAGGTTGCCTAAATGGTGGTCAGTTGGTCAGTACTCAAGGAGGCGTGTAATCCAAATTTCCATGTGGATACACACTAAGCCGTGCTACAGACTGGCTCCCTCACCCGCCCGTTGTCCATGTAAGCTATGTGGGAACGCTGATTCTAAATTCCACCGCTTCTCCTACCTCACAATTCCCTTTTCTGTGCATTTTACTGGTGGTGTATGTCGCATTTCAGTTGTTGCGTACGGTTGTTGTTTAGATACGTTTGAAGTGTGCTTCTTTCGCCTTCTCTCCTTTTTGCCATCTTTTGACAGATGAATTTCCCCTCGGGGATCAATAAAGTGTGTCGTCACATTTCATCTCATCTCATCTCATCTCATCCTATCAGCTCAGGTTTGGCCTCCTGCAGGAGAACATTAATAACATTAATCTCAGATGGAAATGAGCACGCTCGCAGGTAGCCAATATTAAGATGTAGTCATACAGAGAGTGAGAGGGGAGAGGAGAAGAGGGGTGAGGAGAGAAAAGGACAGGAGAGGGGAGAGAAAGATTGGGCTGAAGAGTATTCCTTTATTCCTGTCCTCTTTCATCTTGTCTTTATGTATTCCTTCTTATTATATGTCCCGTTCCAAAAACATGCTAGCAAAACTGAACAATAGCGCCTCTACATGGTTTAACACGATAACTGAAAAGCGCCAGAAGTCCGCTATTGTTGTGCTTCCCGGACACCGTACATAGGCGGATAGTATCACAACACGGTTTCTGTTGGAAATAAAGTGGTTTATTAATGCAACAGAAGGATATTTATGCTTTTGTCCTTCTCTTTTGTTCCAGTAATTTCAACGATGGATGACGAGTGGGAGGAGGAGGTACGAAACTGACATAGTTGAGATGGAGCCCTTTAGCAGCGGTATTAGCCTAGCTTGTGTGCATGTGGGAGCACGATTCCTACCGCAGTTCAACATCGAAGGCGCTGCAAGTCACGTAACGAACCACCTGCATTAATAAGTAACTGAAACCAATGCTACTATACATGTCAAATGAAAATACATTCAGTTCGGAAATACCATGTCGACGGGTAACTGTTGGAATTCTACATCCCCAACCTACCCGTTAAATGTAATGAGAGGTATTGGTATAGTTAGTTCACACATTGGATTTGCATGTATATTTGTTTTTTCGACCTATTGTTCAAACATGGTTCACATGATCGTTAACCAGATCGTGTGCGTGTGTGTGTGTCCTTTCAGGAGCAGCTCGTTGTTGTGGAACTATCTGGTGTAATCAACACTGACTTTTTGACAGGCACATGCAAGATACTGGTGAGTTTTTCAATTCAATAGAATTAAATTTTACTTGGATAGCGTCAAAGCACTACAGAAATTATTATAAATTAAGGTGCTTTCCAAGACTGAGCAGGTAGAGTTCCTCAACATGTAAACACTCAAATTCTGTAGGATGAGCACACAAGAGACTTAACATGTCCCCCACTAGCAACAGTGTAGGGGGAAAAGTTCTACAGAGAGGGAAGAAACGGACAGTTTCTGTCTTGCAGAAATGTGGACTGACTGAGAGCGAAACATTTTCCTATTTCACACTAATCGACTTTTTTCTATTTTGTAGGACATCGACAGTGACAAACCTATGATGCAAATTGGTCAATATGTGTTTGCAGGGGATTACGAAGGTAAGATGAGACACACAATGATGCAGACATTTTAGAATGTGTAAGATGATTTTATTACACTTAATCTCCTGTGTTCAATTTTCTTCAAAGATGCCGTAGGGTCATGTGTACTATTCGAGGAGTGCTCACAGAAAGGTAGGCATTTAAACAATTTTCATGAAAAGTGTTTTTGATAGTCTTGATTGGTAAGCCATTAAAAGTGCTATTTTGCTGATGCCTAACTATGCCTGCAGGAAAATCTAATAGTAGTCCAGAGCTGAAATACATGTGCCACACCACCAAGAAACTGATGATGCAGCGAATCTTTCTAACTGAGAAGAAAGAGGACGACACACACACAGGTCAGGGGAGGAACGAACGCCTGAGTGTTGCAGAAGCATGTTGACTGACTGTAAATTGCTTTTTATGTGCGCTTTGATCAATCATCAATGCAACAAAATGAAAACGATGTTGTCAAAATCTGAAAATTGCTCCATCTGTTATCCTCACAGGAGGTGATGTTGCTGCTGAGCAGGACAAAGAGAGCACAAAAGAAAACACCAACAAAAGCACAGAGGCAATGTCTGGTTCAGATTTAGAAGAAACAGCCGTTGGTTAAAGATGGGGAGGCAGCACAAACACAGTGCTTGGTCGAGACATCACACTGAAGTTTGGGAGGCTGGAAAGAACTCGTTTGGACAGCTGTGTCTTTCAGGCGCATGCACATTCACCTCGGTTTACTTTGTTAGAAAGATTGTTTTGTCCTGCAGTCGGGATAAACAACCACATCAGGGACATTGGCTGTCTCGTTTCTAATACATTGATGACGTCAGTGGGTTATTTTTGAAGAGCCGTCTTGACTGGTCATCATTACAATCAAGTACCTACGTAACGGGGCCAATCAGCGACTGCACTTGTACTGCACTGGAACATGTCACACGTGGGAAAGATAAGTGGAAAATATAAACATTTCCTTTCAATATTCTCCATACAAGCAGTGTAGAAACAAGTGTTTTCTAAGCTGTGATGCACCATGTTAAGGTAGCGGAATTGTACTGTGACAAAAATAACTTTGGGAGATTGTCACTTCTCTGTTGAACAAGTTTTACATTACATCATTTTTAAGATGTTTCTAGCATTATTTCAGTATTGTTATGCACAAAATATTCCATAGGGGATTAAAACCAGACAGATGCCTCTAGCACTGAAATGTATTTAACCATAAGGTTTTTGATGTAATATTCCTTTATATGCAATAAAGATACACGTTGCATCATTTTGTTTCCCCTGGCAGTGTTCTATCATCCTATTTACCGCAAATATCGGGTTTATGAATGAGCCACAATTTGTTGACTTTGAGGACGTGGCGGTTGTCGGCCAATCCAATCACCGCTGGTGCCCTGAAGTGGACCAATAGGAGAGCGACATCGCACAGTGATCCTCGAAAGTTGATTGGTCAGTTGTCGTTTTTTTGCACAGGAAGTATAAGGGTGTGTTTCCGGGAGGAGGCACAAAGTCTTTAACGACCCGAATCTCACGAAGGCACCGGTGAGTTGTAACGTAAAATGAAATTTTGATATCTCTGTAATTTGACGAACGTCTTCATTTTATATAATTTTTAAAGAAACACAGTAGGAATAGCCTTGTTGCCCATTAAATACAGTGATTGCAGTCGTTGACCTGTACACAGACGGGTAGTGGTAAGCAGTTGAACATCATAGCGGTTTTATAAATTTTATGAAACATTGCCACTGTTGCTTCGTCACGAACTGAAAGTGATTTCTGCGTTTTATATCAAGTGTACTTGACTAGTTGCACGACAATTGATGTATATCAGATGTTCAGTAAAAGGAAAGTAGCAAATATTTCTCCTCGAAAACTACACTGCAATTCACAGTAGTTTCCTTTTTGAAAAATTGGTAATCTGTCTGTTCCCACAATCATTGTCAATTAGTCAAAAACTTCTTTCACTCGCTCGCACACTTTTCTCAAACTTAAAGCCTGACATCATTTTTTGATTCGTGGCATCATATGCTAAAGACGTAATGAATGGGAATGTCCTGGAATGCCATGGTCGCAAATGACGTCATCTCTCACTCAGATTGGTGAAATTTCGTGGAAAGGGAGGGCGTGCAAAATGAACTAAGAATTGAAACAGCGGAAGAATGTTTCTCTTTGACTGTGCAGGCTTGAGCCAGCTGATAGCATTAACTCTGAACTTTTTCCTCATTGCTGAAGTGGCCTCTACGCTGTTTTCACCACTTTGAAAAATTCTGACCGAATACATGGTTGATCAAGTACATGCACAGTATATATGACTTAAATCCTTTCAGGAATATCTGTGATGTTTTGAACCCTGGCTCAGATGGTGTTTGTGTTTACAGAGAGATGGAGCTGCGTCCACTTGTCATGTGCTTTGCTCTCTGTGTGGTTTATGCCACCAGCAAACCCACGGAAAAAAAGGAACGCGTTCACCACGATGAACCACTCAGTAACCGAGAGCATGACGATGCTGAGAACTTTGACTATGACCATGAAGCTTTTCTGGGACAAGAGGAGGCCAAAACCTTTGACCAGCTCACACCCGAGGAGAGCAAAGAGAGGCTGGGGTAATGTTTTCTTTTCCATGTTGTCATTATGTATGTTGTTTACTTGTCTAGGATTGCTCTCTGCCATATGTAATCTGCTGTGGCAGTGACCTAGTTTCTCCTCGGGGAGCAGCAAAGTTCAGGTCACTTAGGGTCACGTAGCTTACAGTAGAGATGCTGTGATGAGTCAACTTCGTTTTCCTGCTTGCAGCATGTTGGTTGAGAGAATTGACGAGGATCATGATGGTTATGTGACAACTGAGGAGATGAAGAAGTGGATCAAACACGCACAGAAGAGATGGATCTATGATGACGTGGATCGGCAGTGGAAGAGCCATGACCTCAACGGGGATGGCCGGGTGTCCTGGGAGGAGTACAAGAACGCCACCTATGGATACATTCTCGGTATAACCACCATCCTCGCTGCAACTTTCTAATATATTCATTATATTCCTAAAAATGTACATGTGTGCACCAAAGATATATTTGCAAAATTGTGACCTCTGACCTGAACAGATGACCCGGACCCTGATGATGGATTCAACTACAGGCAGATGATGGCTCGTGATGAGAGAAGATTTAATATGGCTGACATGAACGCTGACCTGAGCGCTGACAAAGAGGAGTTCACAGCCTTCCTTCACCCTGAGGAGTACGACCACATGAAGGACATTGTCGTGCTGGTGAGGATTAGCGGCAAGTCACTAGCACAGAAGACTTGGAGACATTATTTTACACTGGCATCTGTCCCCTGTGCAGGAAACCATGGAGGACATTGACAAGAACGGAGATGGTTTCATTGACCTAGATGAGTATATTGGTGAGTTATCGCGGTATCACAAGCAGCCATCTGAAATTTCCGGCTCTTGGCATGTTGACAATGTTGTGTGCGGTGACTGCGCAGGTGACATGTACAACCAGGAGGGCGAGACCTCAGAGCCGGAGTGGGTGAAGACGGAGAGGGAGCAGTTCTCCGAGTTCAGAGATAAAAACAAAGATGGGAAGATGGACAAGGAGGAGACCAGAGACTGGATCCTGCCCAATGACTATGACCACGCCGAGGCCGAGGCCAAACACCTGGTCTACGAGTCAGACGCAGACAGAGTACGTGTTTTTATTGTAGTTGTTTTATTGTGTAGTCAAGTTTGTTTTCATTGTTTAAATCTTAAGTATTTCTATATATCAATTATTGGTCCTTCCGCAACCATTTCTGACCTAATATTGAATCCCAGCTAGTTACTCATTTAGGTTGGATGAAAGAGGAGATGATCATTTAGTGTTGATGTTCTTAAAATCTTAGTCTTAAACTGTATTGTGTAGAATGAATGACTTAGCTTTGCTGGTGTGT
Source organism: Carapus acus (assembly GCA_900312935.1). NCBI lineage: Eukaryota > Metazoa > Chordata > Actinopteri > Ophidiiformes > Carapidae > Carapus > Carapus acus. The sequence goes on along the minus strand of OMPJ01009198.1, from coordinate 17,181 downwards.
CAGAATCTTCTGAGTCTTTTGTCTGCATTCAGACTGCATTAATTTTACGAATGCATTGTGCGTGTCTGCTCTTGTGTTTTTATCAGGATGGCCGTCTGACCAAGGCAGAAATTGTGGATAAGTATGACCTGTTTGTGGGCAGCCAGGCAACTGACTTTGGGGAGGCTCTGACTAGACATGACGAGTTCTAGAACCTCCCCCGTGTCCACCCAAAGACTTTGGTCACCGTGTGTCACAAATACAACTCAAAGCTACAGTATGGACATTGTGTCAAAAAAAACAAAACAAAAAAAAAAAGACATCGACACTTCATCTTCAGTTGCACCGCCATGGACATTAATTTATTCAATTTCTTGAATGTGTCCCCTCTGTTCACAGTAACTTTCTTCATCTGTGCCTTGCATGTCTTCAGGCTTGGTTGTGCATAGATTGGGCCTTTTCTCCTCGGTTACTCTTGCTTCCACTGCTGCCTTTGCTAAGCTCAGGTCTGGACCATTGACAGGGAGCGTTAAATTACATTTGGTAGATTTTAAGCGTTTGATGTTGTTAAATCTGCATGTTTTGATTTTGCTAAGCCTTGATTGAACAAGTTATTTGTCCCGCAGTCATTTATTGTGTATTTTTACCCTTTTTTGTCCCCAATGCACTGGAGGAGGACTAGTAAAGGTATCTGCAAGCCATGAAGAGTTCAAATTTTGCCCCCCAGCCCAATCTAACGGTCAAACCCATGCAGAAGAGGAATGGCCAGTTGCCCATTCACCTGCTTTGTTTTCTGCTCTATATGTACATGTACATATGAAACTAACCTGCAGTGTTGTAACACTCTGAAATAGGGGCAAACATTAAATTCCTATGTGGATGAAGACATTTTGGTTTAGTGCAATAGGGTGTGGACAGTGTGCCCACGCTGTGTTTGCCAATGTGGGTCCTGAAGCTCCTGCTTGAACAGGCTGTGGGTCCGTGTGAGGGCGGCTGGTGCTGTGCGATTGTTGAAGGAATCAAAATGAATTGGCTCTTCCAGACAGACCGACAGATGCTTTGTCTTCAGAAGCTTTCAGCAACAGTTTTATATTGAGTGTGTGTGAGTGCGCGTGTGTGCGTGTGTTATACACATGCTACAATCTTTCGCAGGTGACTCCTGCTTGTTTTTTTTTGGTGTTGTGAATTTTGATTGATTTGGTGAAGACAAACTTGCTTGTTTTACGTGCCGAGCAAAAAAGTGTTTTGTAAGCAGTTTAAAAAGTTACTCATTCCTTTGAAGTCTTTTCTTTCCTTCTTCACCCTTTTTGGAGTTCTCTGGATAAGTTTGTTATGCTTGTATTATCACTACACCCATGTATAACCACTGTTCATACTTTTTATGGTAAATTGTAATGTATACGGTTTTTATAGGCTCTCTGCAGCAACAAACCTTACACTAGTGACTTAACTGTAAAAAAAAAAGTTGTTGGTCTGCAAACAGTCAGGTCTCTTGAACAGTCAGGTCCCGTGTTGTGATTGAGGAAAAGCGTCTCAATAAAAATATTAAATTGAAGCATTTGCCTGTGGTAGCTGAATTGCCAGTGCCCACACAAGTGAGGTTGTTATTGCAAAACATTTCTCACAGTCATGATAAGTTTGCTGCTGTTATTGTCCACTGTTCCCGAGCATGGCCCGACAAAACGTCAAATTCCGACGAGTTGCTAAAGTGCTGCGCTGAGGTCCCTGTCTATCCTCTGTTTGTTTTCCTCCCAGCTGGCCACTTGTTTCCCCTCTTATCAGGTTGCTGACTTGCAGATTTCAGATGTTTGGCTTTGTCATCAATTCTCTATTGACGCAAAGCTGCAGTTCCCCTGCCTCATCCAATCATATTAATCATGTCTATCTGTTACCCCCAGAATACTGCCGCTGATTACATGAAGTTCTGAGCTCATGGGACTGAATTTCTCTTTGATTTTCCCACAATGTCCCCCCAAGTTTTCATCCTTGCATACTAAACATAACATGTTTTTTTTTTTGGGCACCAGTCTTGATCTTAGTTTGGATGCCCGTAATCAAAGATGTTAATATGTAGATGTCCCAATAAGGCAGCACCATCAACTAAATGTCTTTCAATTGAACCAATGTTTTATTTGGGTGATTGATCATCTTGCATATTAACATGTGAGAAAGTGTTTGTGTGTCTGTGTGTGTCTTTCCCTGCATCACTTAGTCCATGTGATAAAAGTGGGATGCAGACGAGCGAGCACCCTTAGCAGTTCCTCTTCGTCTGACTCCAACTCATCATCCTCCTCAACCTGTCCGCTACCTTGAGAATTTACTGGGGTTTCCTGTTGCGACGGGCGTCTTGCCTGAGGTGGAGTCCTGTTGTCCTCTAACCCTGCTGCCTGTCCCGATTGTTCCGTGTCATCCAGCGAAGTGCAGGGTTGCTCACTTTTGTGATGCAGCCCTGCATGCGCATCATCGTAGGACCAAATCTGCGTTTCTCCATGTGAGGCTGCATGACACGAATCTGCAGATGAAGTCTCAGGTGTTTGTTTTGTGATTGGGTCTGCGTCATGGAGAGAAAATTCCATAGGTACCACTTCTGAAACGGCTGACTTTTCTGTGGAATATAGCACATTCGCTGAATGGGTGCAGGTAAGAAATGGTGAGATGGTGCTCCTGGCTGACTGGTCCGTTGTGGGGGGTTGTTCTTTTGAGTCGAGGTCTCCTTTGGATTCAGCTAGCTGCTGAGATGTCAGGGTCACATCCACCTCCAGAGTGGTGCGGTGAATGGTGGGCATGCTTGGCGGGCTCCCAGTTGGCGTGAGCCCCGGTTTGGTGGGATCGCAGAAGCTTGTATCGGCGGTTGTTTCGGGCGGTGGAAGCGCTCGGTGGGGTCGGTCGGTGCCTGATATGTCCTGCGGGCTGAAGGATGGATTGCATATCCCGTACATCTCCTTGGTGAGCTGGACCTCCTCAGCATGTGGCATGGCACAATGGCAGCTCACCTGTGGAGAGATCACAGTGAGCCTGGCACTAAAGAGGAAAACGACACTGACGACATCCTTCACACATTTGAGGATCCAATCTCACAGTGGGCATGAACAAATGCACCAAAACACACAGGGCCATGAAAACAGGTCAAGGGGGAGCACAAAGGTCCAGAGGAGCGACACCATCACAACACCAGCTACTCACTCACCTGCTGGAACCACTGTAAACTCTGCGAGGCGAAAACAGCAAACGTTTCCATTACTCCTCATTCACCGCAGCTCCTAAACATGATTTCAAACTAGTTGATCTCACCACGTTTGGGTGTTTGCCGTGGGCCACGCATCCTCTCTCCACAGGGCCCCTGTGCTCCTTGTGTCTCTTCAGCAGCCATGACAGGGCAGACAGCATGCAGGCCAGTACACACATGAAGAAAACGCAGAGAAGCAACGCTTTCCCCACCACGCAGCCTGTCAGACGGTCAACCCCAGGTATGCCAAGAGGTACTGCGTTGTACACACACATGAGCACACACATTCAGCCATGGGGTTAGACTTGGACTACATACTGTACATGTGACTGATACTGTACATATTGTCATTATCATTTGAGTGTGTATACTTTCTTGGTCTTCAGGCAACACCTCCACCAGTATTGTTGCAAAGCTGACATCACCCGATTCCTCGTCAACAGCCATTACCTGCAAGATTTAGAGGGTCATAAACACACCTAGTGGTTGTGAGTGACATCTGAAATTAATGTGAGCATTTTTTCCTTTACTTCAGGGAGTATGTGTTCAGTTTATTTCGATCCTTGCATTGGTTTGGCGACGGCGTGCGATAGGTGATGCATCACCATGTGCAGCACGTCACTTGCATTTGAACGTCAGCTTAATACTCTATTCTGATACCGACAACAGGCGGCGCAGACGCAACTGTTACAGCAAAACCGTCTGTGTTATTTTATCATGTCTGGGACGTCAGTATTATTGATGATACGTCGGCCATCTTCTCGCACCTCTGCAATGTCCCAGTTTTGTTGCATTATTTAACAATCATCCTGTTGATGGATTACCTGTCAACTCCAGCTCTGGAGCAGCACATTTCAATGAATGGCGACAAAAAGAAAACAGCTTTTTTTAAGATGTAGATCCAAATCTATAAAAACATTAAATGTGTTTTTATGGTTGGTCGTGACAGCGACAACAGCTATGTTTGGTTGGCAAATGTAATGTAATTTGTTGGAAGCCTGTGGAGACACGGCTCACCTCCAGAACGTGTTCCTCCTTTGGTGTGACTTGATCGGCTCGAGCGATCACCAACCCCTCTTGACTGACATGGTAGAAGTCTGCGTGACTGGACGTCGGGCTGAGACGGAGGGAGATCATGGGGTTGATACCCTGTCGGTTTGTGGAGGGAGCAGAAAATTGATCACTCTTGGTCTTCGCCTAAATTGTTGAGGTTTGGTTTTGAATGGAGGCGCATACATGCGGGAAATCGCCGTCTTGCACGCGAAGCATCAGCGCTGCACCCCCGTAGGTTTTGACCAGCGAGGCCGGACTCCTCCCTGCATTCACAAAGCCCTGATACTCTGCCACTTCAAACTGTGGCGGAAAGTGGTTCAGAGCCAGAACTTGGACTGCCACTGACGCCAAGGTGTACTTCCTGGGATCGTCAATCTGGTACGCCTGAGCGTGAATCATAGAGCCAATGTCTGAAGTTGCACCAGGGAACAACTGGTATCCTTTGGAGAGATACCAAAGTATCTCCATGTCTCACCATGACCTGAAGGTGCAGCGCTGGGATAGCCCGCCTGTCCTCCACCCCGCGAATCAACCTCACCTCTCCCGTGTCTTTGTCCATCAGCAGCCTGCCATCGTGATTTCCTGTCACGGATGAAAATTCAGTGGCATACGTGAACATGGAATATTTGAATACTAAGTCGCATTGGTGTGTATGGCACCTGACAGGATGGCATAGCTGATGAGGGAATTGAGCCCCTTGTCTCCATCCACTGCATGAACAGGACCAGGGGAAAAGTCCAGGACGACGTCCTGAGGCATAACATGCATATCTGAATACTGTCGCGCTTCTGATGTACATGCCTTAGTGATATAAACACGGTGGTGTGACCTGGATTCTGACTGAAAAAATGTCATCGTTTGTCCACTGTGATGTTCTGCCTGTGTTGCATACTAACCGACTCTCCTTCTGTGATGTTGGCGCTGTACACTGGGCTTGCACAGATCTGTGCAGTCTCGTCCTGGAGAAGCAGAACGCAGGGCAGGAATTGTGGGTACTGGTCGTCGCCATCCAGGACGGTGATGATCACAGCGGTGCTTGCTGTGAAGTGCTCTGCCGTCCTCATCTCCTGGGGCAAATCAGAATTCCACACACTAAAGTCGGTTTGATGGTGAAATGAGAGAAGTCTCCTCCAGTGGTAGTGACCGAATCTGCGGCAGCTCCCAGGAAATCAAATTGAGTCGCCGTGAATTGCTATAATTTTGTCACGTAGAACTGCAGGAAATAGAAAAATCCTACTGCAGCATTGATGGTGACGTTCAGGATAGTCTTCGTCTCGTAGTCCAGAGGCCTGGACAGCACCACTTCTCCACTGTTTGGGAATTCTATCTTGAAATATTCCGCATCAGGCTATGCAACACATAAATACATCACAAGGAACAATAATGCATAACTTGTTCATTCTCATTCACAAGTTCAATTTGATAGTGCAAGACTCACAGATGTCTGATCGATGGTGTATATGATCCTGTCGTTATCTGCATCTGTGGCCTGGACACTGAATATTACTGTTCCCACGGGAGTCAGCTGGGAAATATTGAAAAACAACCTGGTCGGGCCTGAATTGGAACACTTTTTTCCCTCTTTTTTAATAACGCGTTGCACTTCTGAATGTACGGCTGTGTGTGGATGTCTGACCTCACTGACGGTAACAGACTGGATGCTTTCTGCAAACGTGGGGAAATTATCATTCTCATTTAGAATCTGCACCAGGATCCTGAACACACTCTGCAAAAACAAAAAAAAAGAAAAGGAAAGAACGCAGGTCTGAAGCTTCCAGAAGACACCAGGGAGCAAAAACTCCATATAATGGGGATGAAATCTACCTGCAGAGTGTCTTCTTCATAACATCGCAACTGTGCAATTAGGACTGGATCCTGCGCCTGGAGGGGAGGACGAGGAGACACTAACAGGCTAGTATGCAGTAATAATAAGCATAATTCTACAGAAAAAAAATGATCCTTCGGTTTGAACAGTTTCTCCCCATTCATTATTTTTCTATTTCAGCAAATGTTCGGCACACACACGGAGAGACGGACTGACTGCACAGCACTTTGCCGCCTCAGCCAAATTACTGCATGCACGTGGACGTGTGGATCTCTGCTGTTTTGCTCGGAAACATTAATGCTGATGCACTGATGGCGATGACGAGCGGACACGAGCTGACTTCACCTCGCGATCCAGGACCTTCTCCATCGACGTGCTCAGTCGGAGGTTCTTCCCATCAAAGAAGAACCAGTCGGCGTCCTCGCCATCCAAGCTCCAGTGGACCCCGACGTCCTCCGACACGTCTGGCACCACCTGGGTGATAACGTCTCCTGGACGGCTGTTTTCTCTGCACGTCGCAAAAATCTCCTGACTGTGCGGACATCCGGCCCACCCAGATGTCCCTACAAAACGCAGACTGCGGGTAAGGAACACTTCAAATTTGCTTGTAAATCATGTCGAAAGAGCAGCGAGGCCCTGACCTGCGACCATGTGCGCACACAGGATGCCCAGCAGGGAGCAGCACAGGCCCGCATCACGCACCAGCCTCCATTTTGGCGGCCGGGGGCCTTGGGCGGGGGCCATTCCTGGCTCAGGCCTCTCCAGTCGTCGCCGTCTCTGTGCAGAGAGGAAGGATCAAGAATTAACTGCCAAAGCCTTCACACTTTCCCTCTCAGGCAGGAGAATTAGCTGGTAAGATCCAAACCTCCGTCTGTGACCTGTCGGTAACACGAATGAGCCCCCGCCTCACACACACATACGGTGCCCAGTAATGCCATTAAATCCCCTTTAAGTGGGTTTCTGCCTGGCTTTTCCCGTCTGAGCGAGCAGACTGGTGGAGAGCAGCTGGCCGTTCTTTCCCTTTATTCCTCTCTTCATCCCTCCATCGCGTCAGGGACATTGTCGTCTTCATCCTCGCTATACAAAATGACCCTTTCACCCATGCGGGAATGCCTGCCCGCACATTTTCACCAAGTTTGACAACCTCTATGTACGTTGTGTGGAAGGGGTGCGAGCAGGTTTAGATCAGAGAGATGAGCAACTTTGTTCGCTCACTTTTCTTACCTGGCTCATCACTGATAAACATGGAGCATAAAAACATTTTGCCCCTTAACCAATTTACACGCTTGAACCACCTCCCCCACTCTGACAGCAGCACAAAGCTGTGACGTGGACTAACACACTCTTGCTTTACACACCTGTTGCTGTCAGATCCTCTGCAGAGCCTGGATGGGCGTCCATGTCCTCGTGCACTTTATTCAAGAAAAACAAGCCAATGACGATCCAGCTGGGCCTGTTGGGTGGAAACCCAGGAGAAATCTGTACAGGCTAATAAACAGTTAGCAGCAGCGTCACACACGCGTTCTCATTCCGTGTGTGTGACGCTCGCACAGCCTCCCGCATGCATATATCTTGGGATAAGCCGAGGCGAGGATAAAGCCTTAAGGGGAGGATCAGCGCTGCGAGGGCACAACGCGAGCCCAGCAGATTAGGTACGAGCGCCGATCGCAACCCCAGTGGTCACTAGGGAGGAAAGCTCACTTCCAGACATTTTAGTTGATGTCAAAATGCTTGATTGTCACTCTGGGCCACATTGATTTTGATAGGAGAGTGTGAACCTCTCCTGAAACCATGACGCTCATTTCTGGCAGAAGTTCTTGGCTTAGTCAAACCAAACTAAATAAAAAAAACAAAACACAGAAAACACTGCTGGAGATTTTCAATAACAATAAATCCATCACCTTCATAGACTCGACGGCTCCACCGTTACAACAGTTGACTTTAAGTTTGGAGGGCCTCCTGTCAGCTGTAACAGATTTCGTGTTATATTTCATATTTGAGCTTAGATCCTATTCACATTCCTAAACAGGCAGCTGAGAGGTAACCTTCTAGGACAAACAGGTTGTACTTTCCCAGCCTTCAATTTGCTCTTTTCATACCAACGCTTTGATACCTTAAGTGGAGGTGAAGAGTAGAGTGCGGCTAGGGTGGCAGGGGTGGGGGAGAGCATCAGAGGAGCTTTGGGATTGAAGGATGGCAACTAGCCAAACGGGGAAGTTTCACGAGATGGTAGTGAGACCTGCCATGATATTTCGGTTAGAAACAGGACACAGGAGGCTGAGCTGGAGGTGGAGGAGATGAAGATGCTGAGGTCTTCTTTGGAATGGACCAGACCAGATAGGATCAAAAATGAGACCGTCAGAGGAACAAGTGATGGAGACAGTTTGGTCATGTGTAGAGGAGAGATGGTGGATATATTGGACAGAGGATGTTGGAGATGGAGCTGCCGGGTAGGACGAGAGGGGGAAGACCACAGATAGGGTTCATTCATGTAGGGATGGAAGACATGATGGCAGTGTTTCAGGGGAGGAGTGAAGGTACAAAAGGAAGAAGAGACGGTGGCACCCCCTGAATGGAGAAGCCAGAAGGAAGAGGACGGAGAAAAGAGGATAAGCAAGAAGACGAAGAAAAAGAGCTAATCTGTGTTTCCTATCAGATCTCAGTTGTTCCCCCTCAGTGGGGTAACCAAACCCCTTCACACACTCACACTTGTCCCAGCATGTGCAGACACACAGTTGCTCGCTCCAAAACGAAAGGTGCCCTTGAATGAGCATGTCTGCAAATATCTTCAGGGCTGTGGTGAGGAGAACTCGTCTGGCTCAGCGACTAACGTTTGGCTTTGAGCGGACAAATGTGTAATGTGGGAATTGTTTACGACTTCACTCATTCAATGGATCGAGAGTCTGTAACCTCTTCTGGAGGAAGACTCGTTTCTCCTTTGCCTCCTTCCGTTTGAGTCAGAGCTTTGTGATGTTAAATGGAAACGGGAGGATTGAGGAGACCCCTGGACGCCGTTTAAAAGGTTCCAGCTGTGGTTGGATGTGACCGCTGGATGTCGGCAGAGGATTTGTGATGAAGGTGGAGGATTAACAGCAGTGTTGTTTATGTCCGTATCATTCATGCGAAACATTTACAAATTTCAGTGAACATCTAGATGTAGACTTTGGGAAATTCCAGAGTCATGTAGCCTGTGAGTGCGGCAGTGTCTCCTGTGGGGTTGATGTTGTCTCATGTGGATTTGGGCCAGTGACGTGCGGTCAATGGAAGCAGGAGGGGCCATGCCTCACCTTTAACTATGGGGAAAACACACTTATTTAATGGTTATAGCCATCCAGTGATTTGAACCATAAAGTTATTTTTGAACATTACCCATTTACCAGCCATGAACCTCACCACATATCTCTAGTTTGGGTAAATCTTCACAGGGTTTCACAGAGAAACTGCTATTGGGAGTGACTAGAGAAGGGGTTTTGATCAGCTGCTCCTCAAAAAAAGATAAATAATGATGATAATAATGAAGAATATTTTTTTTAAATGATTCCATGGCATCTCCCTCTCTGCCTCTGTGAGCTGACAGTCAAGTGTGTGGGAAAACGAGCCGCTGCTGGAGGGGAGAGGAGTCTGCTGCACACATTACCCCACACCTGGGTGTCCTATCACCACAACACAAGGTCTGGACAGCGTTGAGCCTGTGTGTGTACGTGCGTGTATGTGCGGGAGGAGATGAACAACAACAACAACAACAGAGGCAGTGAGGAGAAGGCTGGAGGTTCTGTGGCCTGAGAGCAGCTGTGAGATGCAGGCTGGAGCCAAAGCAGTGTAACATGATTACGTTTGTTTACCCCGCCCTTCCCGTGCGCACACACACACAGACACACACACACACACACACACACACACACACACGTCTTGGCTGCCTCCATATGGCTCCTCTCCAGTCTCCAGACCAGGTTTTAGTTAGTTACCAACAAGAGGGTCCGCAAGAGTCGGGCCGGCTGTGCGCTGTGGGGTAGAGAGCGTTTTTTCCCCTCCCCAAATAGAGGGAAAACAGGAGAAGAAAGGAACACTCAAGGAGGGAAAAAAATAAAAAGCTCTTCTTCTGGGTGCAGGAGCGGAGCGTACCGGGACACCGGCGATCTCCACCAATCCCCGAGCGCACCTGGAGCGTTTCGGCCCGCGTCTTTTCTCCAGACATGGTCGTTGCTATCTTGGGAGTTCTCATCCAAAAGTTCTCACGTCCATCTCTGACTTTGGTGATCCACAAGTGAAAGTCAGTTCCATCCCAAGGGGGGGCAGGGAAATGGTGATCTTACCCCTCTCCTCCTCTTTCTTCTTCCTCCTCTCCCTCTTCTTGACCCTGCCTGCCTCCAGCCAGATGTTTCACGTTGCCCTCGGAGAAACTCTGCAGCCGAGAGGTAAGTGAGTCGAGGAAAACTGGGGGACGATGCTGAGGATGACGGCGACGCTGATGGCTCGGGACACACACACGCGCCCCCGATCGGTGTGAGCTGTCGCGGTTGAATCTGTGAGTTTGGAGAATGGAAACCGGCAGATCGCGGACGACGCTGCTGCTGCTGCCGCTGCTCATCCAGGCGTTGTGGGCTGCTGTGGTCTCCGTCCGCGGGTCCGCGGGGGGTCCGAGTAACGACGAAGGTGAGATCACGCGGATGACGTCATTGTGTGGGGTGACGTTGTGACTGTCAGATGTGACGAGAACGACGATTGGTGCAGGAGTGCATGGGGCACATTTGATGCTATACCTAAACTCCATGAGTTTTCGATGGCGTAGCCATGTTGGACACATTTCAGACGTGTTTGGGTTTGTTTTGCTATTCTCACCTTGTTTTATCTTTGTATGGCAGTCTTGGACCTCCTGGCTGCTCTGAACGTGTCCCACTCAGCGAGAGGGGTGTCCAAGGTCCAAGGCCACAGCCCCGGCACTACCGTGTACCGCCTGAGATCCAGAGCCCCCTACCTGACACTGCCTCCCCAGTCCTTCCACTTCCTGCGCTCAGCTCTCCGGGGAACTATGGGAGTTCACCTCGTGGCGCGGCAGGAGGTCCTGTCCAAGGCCACCCTTCTCTCCCTCTCCTCGTCATCCTCGCCCATCCTTCAGCTCATCACCGACGGCGACTCCCTGTACGTGGACCTCCACGAATCGACGGGTCTCTCCAGATTCCGGTATCCCCACAGCAACCCCTTCTCTGGGGGGGACTGGGTGCAGCTGGGCCTCGGTTTCGGGCCGGACGGATTGGCCTTTTTTGTGGACTGCCAGGAGGCTGTGGTGCTGCCCAGGAGAGGCGGAGAGAGGATGGACCTGCTGCTACCTCAGGACGTGCGGGTCACTCTTGCCAGCACACCAGGGAAGAGCGACAGCAAGTTTGTTGTGAGTTTCAGAATGACTGCTGCATTTGTAGGCATTTGGATGGAGCTCTAAGATGACAGTGGTACAACCACTCAAAAGTCTCATTTGTTGTAGTGACATCTTGACTGCATTTGCCCCAAATTTCCAAATATCTGACTGCATAATGAACTAGCAAAGGTTTCGGCTCCTGCAGCCTGAAAAGCAGCCAAGACTCAAACGTCCTCTTTCTGAGTGCTTTCATTCCATCATGTGTTTGTTTTTTCGATCCCAGGGATTTTTGAAGACAGCTGAAGTCTCTGTGAACTCGTATCCGAGGCGACCATGGCACTGTGAGAACGTGACCGGTAAGCAAAGATAATGATGATAATGACGCCTCATGGCTCGTGCGTCCTTCGACTTTGTCGCAGTTCATTTTTTGCGACTTGTTACACAACTGACAATGGAACTTCTCCACTTATCAGAGTCCCGGGGGGCGGCGGGGTGGGTCGGGTGCAGGATGTGGTATAGTCGCATTGCTGTTCCACTCTCTGACCTTCAAAACCCAGTCGGGAGACCACCGCGGCCGATATGTTTATTTTTAATTCCTTCTGGTCAAGCAATTGGCCAGGAAGTCCCTGTAAAAACACAGTTACTTAGTCTGGCTTCCGATTAATTTCACAATCTTACTCTGTGTCAAAATGTTTGTTTCCATGATTGAGAGTGATCATTGCCATCATTCATCTCTCCTCCCAGATGACCTGCGGTTGGCGGATGTTGTGGATTCTGCGGTCAGAGGCGGTGGGACATTCCAGCAAGATGTCTCCAGCCACAGGCAGCAGGACCAACCCAGCTATCACCTCCACGAAGTCCAGGGAGATCAGCTGCACCGAGGAGCTGTGCTGGGGCCTCCAGCCGCCCCCCAAGGAGTAAAATCCGGGCCTGTGGCGCAGGAAGAACGCAGGCTGACCAAGCTGGAGGAGAAGCTGGAGGATCTGACGCGCATGGTGGACATGATCAAAGCTCAGGTAGACAGCCGGGACAGGGAGTGTGTGAGTGTGAGTGGGACGGCGTGTCAGCCTGTGTGTGTCTGTATTCTTTTCCCAGAATGCAGAGCTGCAGGCACGAGTGCAGCACCTAGAGGGATGTGAGTGCGTCCGGCGTCAGTGCGTGTGGGAGGGACGCGAGGTGGACGATGGCCGACGATGGCAGACCGACTTCAACGCCGTGTGTGTGTGCACGTCTGGAAAGGTCACATGCCAGGCTCGCGTCAAAGGTGCGAACGGCCACCGCCGCCAATCGCCTCCCTCAGGCTGCGCTGTCACAGCCTGGTTACAATGTTGACAAAGTACTCAATTCGCCAATGTTTATCATGACTTAGCATTACTTTTTCATTGTTTACTGATTTTTCCTGGCAGCCAGTTTCAGTTTCAATGCACACATATGTTTAGACTCGACATCACAGCCATCATAACTCAGCCAGGAGTAGGAATGGTTTGACCCCACGGTTGTTAAAGTGTTTTGGCCTTGGGGAACATAGGAAACGTTTCACTCTGTGCACATGTGGAATAACTTCACCCCTGGCAGCTCCTTGGAGTCGAAGCGTCCGAGGCGGATTCGTCTCGGCAGTTTTGGAGCGGCACAGTCTGAAGTGTAGCAGTGAGGGCGGGCTAATGACTGTTGGCCCCCTGTGAGATGCACACTTTATGTTGCAGAATCTGTTCCGGCTCGTCGCACAACATAAACGCCTTTAGAAGAGCCCAACCCAGAGCCTTAGGTCGATCTCTCCGTCCCTCTGTGGGAGTGGAGAGCGAGAGAGAAGCGTTGACTTGACCTCCGTAAGGATTCCCTCCATCCATCCCCCATGCACAATCACGTCATTGTGTCCTGTTTTGCATATTGCATCAGTTTTGGTCACATGTGTGTCGCACATGTGCCCACAGCCAGTTCTCTCTATCCCTCCCCCCTCTCTCCCTTCCTCTCTCACTCTCTTTTTCTCTCTTTCCCTCCCTCTCCATCTGTCCCTCCTTGCTTTCATTCTCTCTCCCTTTCACCCCCAATCCTTCCCTTTCTCTCTCTCTCACTCTCTCTCCCCCTCCTCCTCTCTCTTGCTCTCCCTCTCACTCCCTCTCTCTCCCTCTTTTTCTCGCCCCCTCTGTCTCTCTTTCTCTCCCTCCCTCTCTTTGTCTTCCTCTATCCTTCTCTCCATCTCTCTCTTCCTGTCTGTCCCTCACTCCCTCCCTCTTCCTCTCTCTCCCTCTCTCTCTTAAGTTTTTTCTCCATCTCCCCTTTGGCGACTGTCTCTCTCACGTCCCTCTGCCTTCCCATCCATCTCCTCCCTTAATTGTTTCTGCATGTCGGCCCCAAGTCTCCAACGGCTCTGTGTTTACACACGCTGGTAGACACCCCCACGCCCCCACACACACACACTTTGATGTTATGCATGCTTGGTTGGTGAGAGGAAATGCCTGTTGGTTGCTAGCACAGTAGGCAGCCTAGCTGCTGGCCCCCATAGCTCTGTGATCACGGCCCTCTGACTCACACACAGACACACACACGCAGAAGTTTTGACTCTTCTTCGCTGAAACTGCCAAACAAACTGAAACAACGATGAGCTTCAGACAGCGGCTGCTTCCATCACCCCTGCAGCCTAAGGAGGGTTTTTTTTCGGGATCCCTCCCCTCTCCACGTCCCTCTCCATTCCCCCCAGTAAATCTTAGCCAAGTCCATTCGACAGGGCTGGTTTTGATCAGCCACTGGGCCACAGACTGTTGTGGTTATGGTCAGCCACCATAAAACTTGTGTTTTCAAAGGTTTATGTATGTATTACATCAGGGTCGACGCTGTTCTGTCATTACTAGAGACAGAGAGCTCAGGTGTCCCCTTGTGACCCTAGAGAAAAGGTGAGGGGTACAAAGAAGGGAGGTGAAAGGAGAGCTGGAGGACAGTGCAGCTGTCGGGTCGATCATGCGATCTCTGTCTCTGTGTCCTCCTCAGAGTGCGATCTTGAAGGTGCGACCCAGAACGTGTCCCACAACGCTCTGGACGGCTGTCAGACGTGTACCTGCAGAGTGAGTCTCCACAGTGCGTAGAAATGCCCTCAGACGTGTGTGAAAGCCTTACTGGTTTGTGCGTCCCTCTCCAGGACGGGCATAGAGAATGTTCTCCACTCTTGTGTCCTCCTCTGGACTGCACCGGGCAGGAGACGTTACCTGGACAGTGCTGTCCCTCCTGCAAAGGTATGGATCTAGGAGACTATATGGACCCTTGAAGGTGGAAACCCCCCACTATGGAATTGCATAGGATCCAAAAGTCTAAGAAATACGTCACAAATAATTTTACATGTTTACAAATGTTTCACGGGCTTTGAACAAGTAGTTAATTTCTCCATTTTTCAGTCCAAAAAATTGGAGTTGGAGAGTTTGTCCTTGTATCTGTAGAGTATTTGCCCCAATGTGTCCAGAATTAGTTCTCAGATCACTTCCAGAACGGTTAAGGTGTAATAATATTTCATATGTTCAAACTTATTTGACTCGCAGGTTGCATTCACTCTGGCCTGCGGTACGACCATAACGCCAGGTGGAGGCCTGCGGAGAATCCCTGCCACATCTGCCACTGTGTGGTCGGTCCGACGCTCAGCTTCTAACATTCTTCTTCCTCTTCTCCACACTTCTGTCTGACGATGTTGCTCCTCTCCTCTCTTCTTCTCTCCCCAGGAGGGTGGCGTTAGCTGTGAGAGAGAGAGGTGTCACACCGCCTGCAGCAACCCGGCACCTCCTCCGCCCAACACCTGCTGCCCGCTGTGCCAAGGTGGGTCCGTATCCTGTGTGTTCTCAAGGGGGTTATCACATGTGTATGTGTGTCGTAGGTTGTGGTGTGAATGGGCACGACTTCCCGAACGGAGCTGCTATTCCAAGTGGAGACCGATGTCAAGAGTGTACATGCGTGGTACGTCAGCCGTTTGTTTTCATGGTCATACTCAGAAATCAGTCTGGATTTTTATGTACCTCAACACACCAATGTTGCATTTGTAGGACGGGAACGTGGTGTGCTCCCCTGTTCCCTGTCCTGCCACATCTTGCCCCAACCCTGTGCAACACGATGGAGATTGTTGTCCGCGGTAACAAAGCCGGTTCACTCAACAACGTCGCTCAAACCCAGATGTCATCACAAGCTCTTCGTCCACTCTCCTCGTCTCCTTCCTGCAGGTGTGAGCAGTGCGAGTACGAGTCCAAGACCTACATGGATGGACAGAGCTTCTCCTCTCCCTCTGACCCCTGTATCCGCTGCCGGTGCTTGGTGGGTAGCCATCTTAGAAATGAGTCTTGAATGGGTTACAGGCTTTTTAAGGAGATAAATGAAGAAAGTCTGCGTCTTCAGGCCGGTCAAGTGTCCTGTGAGAGCCTAGAGGCCTCGTGTGCAGCGCCGGTCTGCAATCATCCAGCTAAACGCAAAGGAGAGTGCTGCCCCACCTGTGACGGTAAGTGCCACAGTAGATTTGTGACGATATGATCTTAGAGCTCAATGTCGTTTGTATGTGTGTGTACCTACAGCATGCCAATATGACAGGAGAATAATTCCTGATGGAAAAGTCTTTGTTCCCCCTGGCAGTGGACCCTGCCTGCAGTGCAAGTGTAAGGTAAATCCACAGCTTCATTGTCATCGAGAAAACAGCAGGTGGAGGTGCAAGAAAGCCAGAAAAAGTCCTGTACACCTCCACAAGGTTAGAAGGTGACAAGGTTAAAGTACAGCTACAAGGTTATATTAACTTTACTAGAAAAGTAACAATGTGTACCTCTGTTTCGGCAACCCTCATCTTAGCCTAAGCGGCAGTCTCAGCCTCAGCCTCAGCCTGTTACGCAAGCTCTAACCCTATCAACTGGTGAACAGAGAGCACATTAACTTAAAGGACTAAAGTTTAAGTATCTGCAGTTACAGTATAATCACAATATTTGATATTTTCTTGCCATCTTCCAATCATATTAGAGGTTAAATAGTGCTAAAAACAGAACCAGTTTCACAGTATCTTGGACGCTGAAGTGTCCTTGAGCAAACAGCCGTTTCTCAAAGGATCAGCCAAGAACATCATGATCAAAATAAAGAAGCCGACAGATGTTTCCGTGTCGGGTCTGATCCCTGCAGCGCTCGGATTGTCTCAAGTGTGCTGTGATCTCCTCGCAGCACCGGATGAAAAATCAAGAATCTCTTTTCCAAACACACACACTTACATGCTTATCCAGGCAGGAAATGTGATATGTCACGAAGAGAAGTGTCCCCCGACCCTGTGCTCCAACCCCATTGTGGATCCTCACAGATGCTGTCCAATCTGCAAAGGTAATTGCCTGCACAGAGAGCGTGCACGTGCACACACACGCACGCTCACACTCATGCGCATGGACACACACAGTTGTGAAACCCTCCCTCTGTCACTGCAGCCTGTTTGTTGGAGGGCGTGGAGTATGAAGAAGGCTCCAAGTGGCACCCAGCAGGCCCCTGCTCTAGCTGCACCTGTGTGAACGGAGAGAGTGTGTGCACACACACCCAGTGCCCCCCCACTGGCTGCCTCTATCCCACTAAAAACTCAGGTAAGGGTGTGAAGTCTCTGTACCTTTGTATTTGTTCAAGTGTTTGTGTGTGTATCAATGGTACCTCTCCCTGTCCAGGCTCTTGCTGTGCAGCGTGTGACAACTGTACATATAAACATCGGATCTACAGCAACGGGCAGAGGTTTTCTACTCCCGAGCAGCCGTGCCACAT
>OMPJ01009197.1:12911-25524 GCA_900312935.1 Carapus acus | reverse complement strand
TGGCAGCGGGACCCTCAGAGCGGCCGAGAAACGATGGAGTCGGCAGCCAAATGTGCAGAAATGTGGCACAGAGAAAAGGGCTGGAGCGGCGAAGACATTTGACATTGAGCGCCTGGCCTGTGGACCCTGCTGGAGTTGTTTGGGGCAATCACGGAACCGTTAATGGGAGCAGTGCCGGTTGCTCCTCTGCTCTCCATCCTCCAACTGTGGCGGGTATCACGATGCCGGTCTGCAGGACCGAGCTCAAGTCGAGGCTGGGTGAGATCCACGCTGGAAATTCACTTGGCCGTGTGCACTTCACGCCGCTCAGCAGAGGGCTACGAAGCAGCGGCTGGAGCTCGACTGAGCAAACACACCAGCCTGCGAGCCAGCCGGCCACCTAGCCAGCAGGCAACAGGGCAGGCAACAGAGCTCCATTCACAGCCTCACTCAACGCGGCGGAGCGGCTGCTCTCTCGTGGCAGGAAATATCTTCCGGTGCTCAAGGCAAACACTCAACTATTCCATTTCTCTTTTCAAAACAAACCAGCTGAGGAGAATGACAACACTGTCATCACCTAAAGGGGCACAAGAGTGGCCTCCTCTGAAACGCAAGGATCCATTTGGAGAGATGCTGAATCATCTCTAGACTAAGTGCCGTGGGGTTGACACACACACGTGGAACACAAGGCCACTGTGCAGCAACATGGCGGCAACGCAGAAATGGCACATGCTTCTACACATCTGCCCCTGCAACAAATCGAATACAATCCGTGACAATAAGGAATGAACTCAGGAATGCTCCTTTCATCCCAGAGGGAAGTGAGAACGTGCTGTATGATAGCGTGTTTTTCAGCCTGAGTTTCTGTCCCCGGTTCTTTACTGGCACTCTTGTTGTTTCCCCGATGGAGAATGAATGACATGATGTCACTGAAGCTTACCTGGATTTTAATGGGCCAGGTGAAGTTGCTGACATACACGAAGAAGGTGATGTTTGGGTTGTTGCGGAAGTCGAAGTTCTCGTTGGAGAAGCTGTCTTTGAACTCCTTGATGTTGCTCCGGGAGACGATGGGGATCTCCTCGCCCGTCTGGGTTCCTGCTGAGAAAGAGGAGCAGGTAAAGGACGTGCGAGGCGAACAGCTACCCGTAAACACTCCAATGACTGATACTGAAAATAAAGATGAACTCCACTAGTTCAAAGTGCGTGTGTGTGTGTGAGTGATGCTTTTACTCGACGCCAGACTTTCACATAATCAAACGAAATCAAACTATCCGTGATGAGACTTACCAGTGAAGCTTGTGGCCCAGGTGATATTCAGGTTGAAATTTTTGGATGCATTTATGAACATGTCCAGATCTCGATTTGGCTGAGAAAGGAAACAAGAAAAAACATCTTTATAACTGTCGTTTGTAACGTTTTTTATAAGCGCCAAGCACAACAGTGAAGTATAAACATTTGCACCTTTGGCTGCGTCTCTCTGTATGCGTTAAGTTTCGCCTCGATAATTAACTGCTGTGGCGAGAGCTGAAATTGCTCAAATTGATTGGGCAATAATTTATACTCTGATGTAATTATGCTTTCAAGCTCCGTTCGTTTGCTTTGACGACTCTAAAAAGGCGAGTAAAGAATGAACTGCTATTAGCGTTACGATAACAAATTCTGCTCGTTGTGTTGAATGCTGAGCAGTGACGTGCGGGTGTGCGTCTGCTGCCTCTGGCTGTGTAAGTCAGGACTGCCTGTGCTTTGGCGAAGGAGAAGAAGCCAGGTTGTCATTTGGGGTGAGCATCATCGGGGGGGAGCACCGTCAGGAGACTCAGATTTTAGTTGACGCTTCCAGATGTTCCAGCCACTTAGAAAATATTGGCCGAGCTGGGGTTCATCCCACAAAACAGCTGTGAGGCTGCGTATGTGTGTGAGTGTGCGAACAACGTGTGTGCACGCGATGTTTAATGGCCGTCTGTGCCGACGCCCTGATTTAACAAATAAGCCGTAGAGAGGGGCTGGGGCGAGGTCTTCCTCGCCGTTACCCGTTTAATCTTAGCCAAGCTGCTGGGATGGCGGCCACCTGCGACGTACCTCCTCGGGAGTGGCCACGAAGTTGATGGCGGTGTAGTAGCGGTCGTCCTCCTGCGATAGGCTAAACGTGAACTGGTAGTCGATAAGGAGCATGTCTGAGGGAGAAAGGGATGGAGAGAGAGAGAGAGAGGGAGGATTGGTGGAGGTGGCGGGGAGAGCGGGGAGAACAGGAGAGGCTCCTGGTTTGAAGGTCGCGCAGGAGAGTTTGCGTCATGAGGGGATGTTGCTGAGATTTCCACTCTCCCATCTAAATCTTCCACAGGGCGCCGACAGGAGAGAGGTCACCGAGCAAGGGCGGGCCTGGCATATTCAGCAGCCCCACTGAAGACCAGGGAGGTGTGCGTGTGTGTGCGTGTGTGTGCGTGTGAAGCTTCAGAGCAGATGGGACGCGGTTTGCGACTCTACACACTGCGTGTATTGTGCTGCCTTGCAGACGAACCAAGTGTTATTGTTGATATTGTTGCATCTCTCCATAGGGGAGAGAGATGCAGTCACATGTTGACCAGACGTAGGCCAACAGATGGCGCAGGTGAGCACACCGCCTCTGCCCCTGTTCATGGCAAATTTTCCCCAGACTCAACTGAGACGGGGTATAATTCTATAATTCTAAGTTTAAAACTACGTAACGCTAATGGCCTAAAGTGATGTGGGCTTTGGAAATGTCCCACTCATCCCAAACTCCTAACAAAAGACTTACACTGGGCTCATTTGCTCTTATTATCGTTATATAATTTCAGTCTTTCTTGAGAAATGTTTTTAATCTGCCGTTTCTTTTTTAGAGTGCCGCATTGTGCTCCGGATGCTTCCAAGAGGTCTTCATGAGTGTCTGCGATAAATAAAGATATTCTTAAAAGTGGGTGTTCGATGAGAGCCGTTTTTTGTGACAGACTGTGTGATCATTCATTTTAATGTGCCTAATAATTTCACATTTGTCTTGCAAATCTAAGTAGTCCAACCAAGGGTTTCAGTCGGAGCATAATTAGTCAGAGGCTGTTCTGAACTGGGAATTCTGGGTAAAAAAGACAATTTCATCCCGTGGTTAGGCAGATGCGACGGCTTTATACAAGCACTTTCCGTCACATTGTGAGCAAAAGCACACGATTCAGATGGAAACGACCTTCGTCACAATTACCGTTTCAACTCGCCTGCTCAACTCTTTCATCTGCATCGCGCCGCTGATTCTTTCTGCCTGTGGTCACATGTTTACAGAGGCTTCTCCCTCTCCAAACACTCCACATACAGAACATCGACCTGCTCTCAGCCAGCTTTCAAAATTTCAAAGCCCTGAAAATCGGCTTGGTCCAAACAGCCTTGCATCAATCTGGTTTTCTAAGTGGGATTGCGGCTAAAAGGGACATTTGTTAGTGAGAGTCCACTTACAGTAGCATGTTCCTTTTAAGGGGTTGCCTTGGTAACGGTTCTCCACCTCACACCTGAAATGCAGAAATGGAGAAAAGATGACAACAGCACAGACGTCTCAAGCAATACGGAGAGCAAAGGAGGGAAAGTGGACCGGGATCGTTTCATCATCAACGACTGCACACCAATCACAGTGTCGCGACCTTCACGGGGTGACAAGCAACTGAATGGAGACAAAAAAACCCCCACCACGTTTACTGTGATGTAGTCAGAGGGAGGTGACAACTAAATAACCAACACAGGTGCTTGTCGACCCACAACGTGGAGTTGAACAGTCAAAGAAAGCTACAGTTGTGCCTTTGCTGTTAATTGTCTGTAATGGATTATTGGATCGACGTGAATCCGATCAGACTGTGGCAGCTTCGTGCCAGAAAACTGTAAACGAAATGATGAATTAATAGTCAAAAACAATGTAAAATACGTCTCAATATGGACATACGTAAACACAAACATGCACACACACACAAGCATGCACACACACACATACACACACAGACAGAGAGAGACTGGCCATAATGTGCAAATGCGAACGATGCAGCAAAGACTGATAGCGTAAATTGTATCAAAAACAACGATTCCCAAAACAAACTCATTATTTCCAGCTCACAACACAAGTCCACAAGATTGTCTCTCCTGATGAATCATTTTAACTCAGCCTTATGAATTTATTTTATTTCCTTCTATTGTCTCCCTCACAGCTGCAGACTCACAGACCCGTCTCAAAAGATTAATCAATTATTAGACCGATCCAGAGCTTTTATTACGCCATTAATATTTAATATCTCCGTATTCTCTCCGAGGAGAGATTAATTGCGCTCGACACACTGCGGCACAAAATAACTAATACAGCATATTAACACGGATATCATCAGAATCAGCAGATAACTTTCAAGCCCCTTCTGCGCATTGTGAGGCAGTTTATCCTGTGTGTGTGTGTTTGTGAGTGTGACGATTGGACTTGTTGCATGTTTGCCTGCCTCTCAGCACAGATGAGCTAAATAATGTGTACGCCGGTACTGCAACAGGAGGCAATCTGCAGAGGTGAGGAGGTAAGCCGTGGAGGAAAAGGCGCGGAGACACGTGAGGGTGCCGGGAAAGGTGAGGAGGGACACCTACAGGTGGCAGCGGTCTCCTTTGATGCCCTTGGTGGTGCAGAAACATTTGCCGTTGTTGGGGTTGCACATGCTGGCGTGGCCGTTGCACTTGCAAGCTGGAGGACGACACAGACGGCAGAGAGTTCATCGATTGAAAGATCATGAGATGGAATGTTTGCTTGCTTCTCCATTGTTAGCTTTCTCATCACGGCTACAGGTATGATCGCCGATCTATAATTTGTTGCTCCAGTATTCCGGATGGTGACGCGACAACTGACAAATGTAGCAAATCAGAGCAGGGAGGGGGCGGGTGGTGGTACGGTGATCCGACTTATGGCTTCATTTTCAGTCATTTTGGTGTGGATTAGCCGGATTGCTTGTGCCCATCAGGCTCGCCTCGCTCACACCTGCGCAGTTACGGGCGTGGCGAGTCGCATCGACGGAGCCAAAACTGTGAAGTGACGCCAGCGTCCGATCCCCGAGGGAGGGAAGGGGCGGTTAAGAATTGTGGAGAATGGATGCATCATAATACTGACGGGACGCAACACCTGCGGGGAGGCATGTGTATTGATGAAAGTGTCACGGCTGGAGCGGCCGCTGAATAATTCATGTCGTAAGGAGGCGCCTGGCTTCACAGCTACTAACACCCACGGCTGCACGGGTGAAATTAAGGAGTCAGGCGAGGCTGCTGCAGGAGAGCGGCGATGGATTTATTGCCTGACTGACCACCTCTTGTATTGCTGCACGGCTCTTTGGGGAGCTCTTTGCAGCACGGCTGTAATATGCAAATCGAACCTCCACACAGCTACGCATTCCACGAAGCTGTGCCCAAGCGGGGGGGGTTCCTCTAATGCTTCAATACGCACACCCATAGGGCAAGGAAGACGCCTCGCGTGACAAGGTGGTAATTTCTTTGGTGGTGGTCTTAACGCGGGGTTCCCCGGGACAACCCTTCTTTCCTACTTTGCATCCTCATCAACATTGCCAGCTTCAGTCTTTGAGCTACGAGAGGCGCAGATAGAGACGAGACTCACGCTGGCAGCTGCCACCGTTGGTGGGGTCGCCGTAGAAACCAGAGATGCAGCTCTCACAGTGTCGGCCCGTGGTGAGTTCCTCACACTTCTCGCACACGCTCTCGTTCACACACTGGCTGTGGCCGTTACACTGGCATGCTGACAAAGAGTGAATGGACAAAGGTTTATAATCAGACCAGATAATGGCAATTAATAGCTCAACCATAGAAACATGTGAAATTGTATTGTCAGAGACACTTAAATTTACACTGTACAGAACAAGAAACACATCAATGTTGTGATTAAACTGGTGCAGCAATTCAAAAATATTTCATTAACACATCATGTATGTGTGAAAATTCTGTATGCATAATATACAAAAATGAGTGTTTATGCATTTTTAATTTTTGCTGTCCGCACAGCAACTCTTGCACTTTCCTGCCATCCAAAAATATTCTGCTACACAGAAAAAAGCTGCTAATGAGATTTTCACGACTTTTTTTTATTCTATCCAAGAAAATATTGAGATCTCTAATTATTTTGAGTTACTTTGATCCGAGAGTATTCACCAACAAAATCCACCGACAAATATTGCACTGTTGATGTCGCCTCCTGATTGGGTTTTTCATTCAAAGACATTCTGCGGGTGTCTGAGGAGGCAGCAGAAGCGGATGGAGACAGACTCTGAGCCGCCTACCTGGACAGTGGATGAAGGACCAGTTGTACTTGGCCTCGCTGGGACACATGCTGACGTTGAGGGCCGGCTCCGTGCTGGACGGCATCCCGGGCAGGGTGGACGGGGCCGGGACAGAGGTCTGGAAGGGCCCGCGGTACGAGCCCTCGATACACTGGCCTTTCCCCGTGTTGCTGGGATCGGTGCACCAGCCGCACCCCGACTGGTCCAGACACTGTCCGCAGGTCCTGTAGCCTGAACAGTTCTCCGCTGCGACACACACACACGCACACACACATGGTTACAAAAAAAAAGAGAACCGCAGCTATAGAGGGGACAAAACCTGAAACAATAACACGTCTGTGGATGATGAAGGGGCAGCAGGTTGTGATTACATGCCTGTGTTAAAAGGTAACAAAGTGGAAAGTCAGTTCACACACCTGCTCACTATAGATACTGTCCAACCTTTGATTCTCTCTCTCCACCTTTGCCGCATTTTCTTGCTAGTGTTTGTAAGAAGGGGCCGCACTTAATTGACCTGCCATGTTAAATAAATGGAAATTGTCCTCCATTGGACCGTCCTGGAGAAGAGCACCAGACACAGGCTGAGTGTTCGCACTGTTTAAAACAGATTATTAATCCCCATCTCCTCTCCTGAAGGGGCCTTTGGCTGGGCCACACTTTACGTGAGGGTTATGACAATAAGAGGCATTTGGGCTTACTCATTTATTTTGACGTTTTGCACTCTCAGCCCCGTTATAACGACTGGAGGACTGGAAATAATGTTGACTTCTTAATACTACACTTGTTTCATTGCGCTGTCTCATATGAATAGAAATATGTATGATTCTTTTCTTTCATCTGAGACATTATTCCTTATTGATGAGGAGGAATACAACAGAACATCCTGACAAAGAAAAAGAAAGAAACTTTGAGAGTTTGTAAAAAGGGACCCCACAAAAAATGCAGCTTGTTCTATATTTTGCAGAATATCACTTGGACAGCACTTGTTTATCATTTACCATGTAAATATTTAATAAAAAAAATGTGAATTGTGAATTTCTCCTCGGGAAGATGAATACAGTGTATTCCTTCCGTTTTCGTCTTCTCCCTCACATTCTATGCATACCCCAATCTCCTTTCCACATTGACTGTCCACCCTGTCCTCCATCTGTCCACTACCCCTCCCAAACTCCGCCCTCACATCACTCATCACACGAGGGAGTGAGCCGTCTTACGTGGGCAGGTGTTCATGGTGTACCACTCCATGCACTGTCCGAAGGGGAAGGAGGCCACGTAGGCGTTGGAGTCCACGCACTGCTTCATGTTGCTGCACCACATGCACTCAGAGCTGCTGCTGGTACACTCGCTGCACGTGGTCCTCATGGCGCACGGCGTCCGACACTGCTTGGCGCTGTGATTGGCTGTCGGAGATCGTTTGTAAAGAGAATGGGGTTTTATGACAAATGACTGATTTCTGCAATCTTGAAGAGTTTGCAAAGTTCATGCAGACTGTATAAAGTTATGAGTGAACTGCGGAGGAGTGGAAAGTGCAATTAAGCACCAACTGTGTTGCATCTGCTGTGATGAGAGGCTGGAAATGGGCCAGGACCATTAGCCAACTAATGGCCAGCTACGGAAACCCTCAGCCCAGATACATCAGCCTGGACGTGGATGGAGGATACTTTGCTACATTACTGCAGGTGTGACCAACAAAAAGATTGTGTTGACACGGTTTGGGATTCATCTTTTATCTTTTTCATCTGTTTTTTTTCTCTTTAGTTTGATACAAGTGAGATTCCTCTGAGCTCCTGTTATCTGTGATATGGAGCTTCACGGTTAAACTGCGAAATCTGCTGTTATCAGGACTCTCTGAACAATTTGCGAAAACTCACAAGAAACTTTCTTTTTAATCTTACAGAGTCCTCTTTTACATCCAATGATTCCCTCCATGTCAGTTTTGCCTCTGAATATAACGTGTGACAACGCTGGTGAGCAGGTGGCGGCAGTCGTGTCAGCTGCTCAAAACAGCTTAAAAACACTGATCAACGTTGTCAAAGCGCCAACTGTTATGTGTCTAATTCAAACGCACGGAAGGCGAGACCGCGAGGGAGCTCATTAGCATTCTGCCGCTTCATTCTTATGTCAATCCTGGATGAGCGGCGATTATTAAAGCCGGAGTATTTACGGGCTAGCATATTCGCCGCGCAGCGTGTGGTTGGCTCAGCTGGCACGTGGAAGTTTCAGCATCCCCGCGGCTCGTCTCCTAAATGCTGCTGCAGTGGAATCACCGAGTCGGGGTTGTCACGTTTGGTTTCTTTTGTGCAGGTACCTTTTGCAGGAACGCGAGGCTCGAAATGAAACGAGGCCTGTGTATTGTGCATTAGCAGAATCTCGCTTCTATCCGTTTATCCTGACGAGAGCAAACTCTTCATCACGCCTTGACGCCTCACCTGGCCGCTCACACAGGCTGCCGTTGACGGGGTTGATGCAACTCTGCGCTCGCAGTCCGCTGTACGACGGCTCCGCCAGGTAGCCGCAGAAGCCGGCGTCGCTGGGCTCGGCGGGCAGCCACTGCAGCGTGGTGTTGGTGAAGGGCGACATGTCCTCCCAGCACCAGTACGACACGTTGATCTTCCTCAGGCCGACCCAGGGCGTCACCGTGGCTTTGTACTGCGAGCAAACAGCACACACAGAGTCGCGTATACAATTATCACAGCCGCGGCTCCCGGCAAAAACAGTAAACACTCCTTTGTCTTTTGTTTTAATAAACTGATCCTCCCTGCCGCGACACAAAGTCTGTCTGCGCTTCAGTCAAGTTGATAAGCTGTCCTCGGTCCCGTCACTAATCAATCCTCTACATGTGACCGTGCCCGTAAACAAAGAGCGGCCCATCTCCGGCAGGCACAGCTGGAATTACTGCTCCGAGGAGATTGAATCGCATCTCTGAGATTGACTGATCCTCCCTTAAAAGTAGTTGGAGCTGTCAGAAAAGAACAAACATTGTCAGCAGTGCGGCGTGGGGGACGACTTCACTGCGGCTCCTCCCGCCTGTGATGGACGCCCGGATGGTCTGGTGGACGGCAGCTGGAGCGACGGCACAAAAATTCACTTAAAACGCCTTATGTCCGCGTAAATAACGCAACTTTGCTGTACTTGGGGACAACTTTACAGGCTGTACTCTTCACGAGTCCGAGTTTGTTTCACGCTCTTCGGACACATTTGGATGTTATTTATCACGATGTATTGACTTTTCAATCACATTGTGTGTCTTTCTTGCCGCCACAGTTCATTGCTATAGCATTTCAGAGGCTTGGTGTTGCACAAGCAGGTCACATCGTCGTCTGCTCGGCATTACATATATCCCCTTTTTTCTGTGGACACTAAGTGGATACATGAGTGGCCTTGGCGAGGAAGAAATCCCTCTCGTGGCAGCGTCTGATCCAAGAGGGACCGAACTCCGGCCGATGCAGTAAATGAAGCCCCAGCTGGCGCGCTGGCGCTCGCCGATCCTGACACATTGAGGCCGTGTAATGCGCCTCGGTGAGCTAAAGCATAGGCGCTCGCTTAAATATTTAGACGAGCCTGGCAGTTATTATGGGTGAAATGCGTGGCGGCCACTGTAAAATTCTGTGGGTTGATGGTGCTCAGGAAGCCGTTTGAGTATTTGAGACGGCAGCAGCTGAGACGAGTCGTTCAACAGGGAGTGTTTTAGCGGAAGACGATAGCTGGAAAAACTCGCTGACAGACAATGTGCCAGACCCACGTGTTTGCTGCCTGCCGTGTTCTTCTGCAAATCCATGTGGCAGCTGGGTCACGCATCATCGGTCTGGATGTCAAAATCTGTCAGTGCTGAAATTGCATCGTCATCGGCTACACACAGCGTTGGGCCGCGGTCTGAGTTTTTCCTTTCCGACCCTGCTCATCCAAACTATCCCACGGTCCTGTCGCCATCCAGCCTACCCTGATAATCAACATCCTATTTCGTTCCCTCCTTTCTTACCACCACACTCATGATCTGCAGCTCCTTCAGTACGAAGTCCACCTTCTTCTGCGTGGTCAGCGAGGCCAGGACGGCGTTGTGGCTCCTGCAGGCCAGCTTGGCGTTGTCGTACGAGTCCTTAGCGGTGATGAACTTCAGGCAGGAGTTGCCCACCAAATGCCAACTCTCGCCACAGACGTTCTCTGGAGAGAGAGGAGGAGTGGACATCAGGGCGCTATAACTGGACAAAAACTTAAAAAAAACAAATGTCTTGTCTTGCTGGACGCAATTGGATGCGTCCCCTTTTACCTGGCAGTGAGATGCACTCCTGGTTGCGTGGCTCCCACTGGCAGTTCTGGTCCACGGCGCAGCTTTTGCAGCTGGTCTTCTTGCTGCAGACGTAGGACGGGTTGTCTTTGGGGCAGACCTCAAAGTCCATGATGGCTCCCTGTGGGGCCAACACAGCACAACCACGAGCATTCAAGCTACAATTATCATATGTTATTCATCACAGGGGACGACGTCCACTGGCCCGTCACCAATCATTACTTCACTTTGGCAGGAAATCACACACAAAATAATAACGTCATTATGCCTTTTCATTTCTGAAAGACCTGAACTGATATCAATATGAGCATCAGGATTGAAAAAACTTTAGCACTGCACCCAGACTTTGAACACGTATGTGAAAATTCATATCTTACCGCCGCCAAGGTGCAGTTGCTTCCCAGAGAGACGCACTGCACCGAGCACCACTGGCAGCCGTTGGTGTTGGCGGTGCAGCTGTAGCAGTCAGAGTAAAGGTCACAGCGGTCCGTATCTGGATCTGTCCGCCAAAACACAACAGTTTTTGCTGTTAGTTGGGTGAATTTCTATTTTTTTCCTGCTTAGGTCAGAAGCGGATGTCATCATGTCCCTGCAGGAGGCTAATAAATGACAGCTGGAGACCTCTGGAGACCTAGGGCCACGGGGAAAGTAACTTAAGTGTTTGACGGATGTGTGTGATGGAGGTGTGTGTGTGAGAGAGAGAGAGAGAGACCACTGATTGCTAGATTGTTTCTCATTGCTGTGTTTGCGTATGTGGTGGCCTAATTATTCCAATTCAGCTGGCGAGCCTGCAAATGTATAGCGATAATGTATTCAGAATTCCCTCTCTAGTTTCAATTATGAAAACAAACTCTGCTGATTTACATAGTTTCCAAAGGAGTGCAGAACAGGGCAGCTACCAGAATCCAACTGAATCCAGGTCCTGTTGGTATTAAAAGTCTGAAGAAAAAAGTTAATTCTGGATATACTTTTCTGTCTGCACCACTCTGGCAGTCACACACCCCAGAAAACCAGAGCAGGCGAGACGGGAGCTTTTTCTTTTTCAAAGCAATGGTGACTAATGATGTAGTGGAGAGGAATACGCTTAGGAGAGGGGGAGAGAGTCAAGTGAGGCAGTCGCAGATGGTTAACTCATGTCTAAAACACACATACACACACAGACACACACCAAGGCTTTAGCATTGTGTGTGTGTGTGAGTGTGTGCAGGGCCAAGCAGGTTTTGGACGTGACTCTTATTACCAGCATGACTGGGATAAATCCTCACAGGCAGCCTGTCAGACATCTACGTTATGCATCAAGAAAATCACCAGATGACGTGCCCCACAGCAGATATCGTGCGCGTGTGTGGTGCGTAGACGTCCACGCACGCTTTCTGAAGATGCGTCAAGGGCCTAAATACTACATTCCGTGAGCTGACACACAAAAGAGTGGTTACATACTTTTCAATCTCCGGCTTGTCACACTGCATCAGCAGCCCCGTGACAAACAAGCAATTTCGGAGGGTTTATGCAGCTCCGGAGATGAGTTGGTGTGTGGAATGCAGATGAGAGCATCTCTCCCTCTCTCTTTCTCTCACACACACACACACACACGGATGTGACCTCTCCAGTCACGGGCAGGGCCCCGCTTGCATTAACCTACATGATCTTGTGTTGCAGAAGCCTGGTAGCTGCTCCTGTGTGCCGACCCCGCCCTCCCACGGCAGGCACGTCCCCTGGGTGGCGTTCCAGACGCAGTGGATGCCGGACCAGGCCTGCCCGCACGCCTCCAGGCTGGGGAAAGCGGCGCAGTTGGGCGAAGTGTATGTGAGGACGTCGCTCAGCAGTAGGCTGTTGAAGCCCCCGAACACATGCATGACTCTGGAAGAGGAGGGAAGGATGGAGAAAAAGGGGGGGATGAGAGGGAGAGAGGGCAGGGACAAGTGTCACAGCAGTCCGACTACATAAGCGTGGAGCATCAGAGAGGAAGAAGATGTGAGTGAGAGAGAGAGAGAGAGAGAGAGAGAGAGAGAGAGAGAGAGAGAGAGAGAGAGAGAGACCGAGAGAGAGA
>OMPJ01009189.1:21593-45813 GCA_900312935.1 Carapus acus | reverse complement strand
TGACAAATGAATCAGCACAAGGGAGAAGAGGAGATGAAGGGGAGAGGTGACAGACGGATGCGGGAGGAAAAACAGACAATATGTGGACACGAGAGAATGAGGAAAGCGAGGAAGCGAGGACCGAACGACAGAACACGAGAAGGAGAGGATAGCCACGACTATGACAGGCTGATCGGACTGCTACGACACAATATTTAACAGCAGGCGCTTGACACGGCCACCCTACCTCAGCCCCGTTGTGTAAGCGGGCGCTATCTCGCGCGGCTGTGGCTAACATGCTAGCCGCTAAAGGGTGGCAAAAACTAAAAAGTGCGCGTACAAAAGGTGACGCAAAGCTTTCTTACCACGACGCTGCGACTGTGACGACGAGCCAACAATTTCTTCCCCCAAATCACTCAAGACTCAGTTGGGGCCACCAGGAAATACGCCTCCATATCACAGCAGTCATGTGACGCCTATCCGCCGCCAGCTGCCGCTATTGTTCCTCGGCTCTTTCCGGGAGCTGTCGGAGTTGGACGAAAGACAGAGCACAGGCCGAGTGGGATGTGTGTGTGTGAGAGAGAGAGTGTTTGTGTGTATGTGTGGTGCAACAGGGGGGGAGAGCTGATGTTTACTCGTTGCAATGACCAAAAGGTGACCGAGCGAGGACATGATCTCATGATATTTGATGTCATTGCCAATCTACCTTCCCATGGAAATAGGTGGTTCGTGGACATTGGTGGCAGGTTGTTGTGTCAGTTTAGTATGAAGACGACAGGCGGAGGGGATGGAGGGTGATGATCTGCTGCTACGACCTTCTGAAAAGTGCAGTCGAATGAAGCAGGGGAAGATTAAAACAGGGTGGAGAAAAAGACAATGGCAGATGTAACTGGATCTAGAAACAAAATAACGTTGTCTTAAGGTTGATAGCGTCGAACATGTGCCTTGCTCCAAATTTATTTACATGAAATATGCATCAGAAAAATGACCTTTTGCATAATGATCATCATCAAATATGCAGAATGTACCTGTTAAAATCTGCAATGTCAATGTGTAAAGCAGTGGTGAAATCGGATGAAGTTTGGAAGATAAAGCGTTTAATCTCTGGCTTTTGTCTCCATTAATGCTTTGTACGCTGCTGAGAAACACTGCCGCACAGAGTTGCTGCCTGACAGGATGATGGACAGCGGCGTCTCCGTGGTTTGGACATGGATCAGATCAATCCAAGGAAAAGGCCTACAAGAAAAAACAAAACAAGGGCGAAATGCTTTAAAAAATTACATTTCGTAACACATCTGATGCTTCTGTAGCATGTGCACCATATCGTCCTTACTGGTCTCCAGGGAGGGACAAGGCATCGGACGGGCCCATGAAACTGTCTGCGTCCAGTCCCAACGTTTGCCCTCTTTTGTCCCTGAAGAGGCCGTCGATCAGATCCAGCGCCTGGTTGGATGGCACCCCGGCCGAGGTGCAAACGTTCAGCAGGCTGCACAGCACCGCACACACCCACGTCTCATCCAGAGAGACGCCGCCTGCAAAAAAAAAAAAGAGGGACAAAACAAGGGTCATCTTTGATGATTAATTAGGAATATAGAGCCAAGCTTAGAGCGCCATGGCAACCATGTTTGGACCGCGCAGCAGCACTGCCAGGGTGGAGTGTAATCGAGTTGAGGAGCACAAGCCTGATTTTCCAGAGATAATAGTCCCATTTTGGGGCCTTGAGATGTAAACATCCAAGGAACTCTGTGTTTATAAGGGACCAGCTCCAAATCTGGGCCACCTCCAGGATGTGTTTACGCAGCGTCAAAGACTCTGGTTTTGATTTTTTTTAAAGATACTTCCACTGTATGACATGTAGAACAGGGGCATCAAACTCATTTTCACTGAGGGCCACATCGGCATGGCTGTGGCCCTCCAGAGGCCAGTATTAATTATGTAATATCTATTAAGGAGGCACAAATGATCCTTAACTCTCAGACGTACAACCACAGATCCCCAGCAGTAAGAAGTATCGCCAGGAAGCATCTTGTCTGGAAATTAAACTTGCTTACTTTGTGATAAATAAAAAGTTTCCCTTAGAATTTCAGCATACAGTCTGCCACGAATGGGGTAATTTTTGACCCCAGTGAAAATTCTAAAAACATTGAGAATCCTGTCAAAAGGAATGTAAACATAAATAAAGAAAAATATTGCCTCATGTCACAAACATGTTTAATGAGGAATACATGGAATATGAAAATATTACCATTTTTCTCAATAAAGATTTTGAAGAATAACAACCCCTGGGGTCATTTTTGGCCCCATGTGTGCATCTAAGAGTTAATAAGAAATGTAACTACTCATAGAATATCAACAATTTTCTACTCATTCAACTTACAAATAACCGTTTTGCATGGATGTAAAAATATGTCAGTTCTTTGCCATTATTATATCGCACATCCTTGTGTTTATTTAGAAACCAGAATTGATCAACATTCATCAGTTAGCCAAAAATCAACAAGTTAACCACCTGTTCCCTCAATTGGGCCGCGTTGGTGGTTCTTGACAAAGTGACCTTTTATAAAGTGTGTATCTGGTCAGGGCACAGCTGCTGTCACTTAACCAGTATCCACATGCATTTTGGGAGATGTAGTTTAATGGCCATTACATATTTAAATAAAGGAGACTTATATTGAAACAGTCATTCAAGCGCTCTTGGGCCACATACGATGACGCGGCGGGCCGCATTTGGCCCGTGGGCCTTGAATCGACCCTTGCGATGTAGAGTTTCTGAGTGAGAGCAAAGAAAGAAGAAAGAGTCGGCATCCAAAAAAAGGGACGTACCGCTGGACGCGAGGGGACAAGAGGCCTCCAACACACGTGGATCTCTGAACACCTCGGCGACCCTGCCGCTCAGTCGCCACACGCTTGCATCGTCGCCACAAGCAAAGCTGTACTGAGGTTTGAGAATGAAGCTGTGGCCAAGAAGCTGAGCCAGTCTAGAGGAGCGGAGGGGCACAGAGGGGGAGACAGTCAGCACACACACCGTATGTGCTGCTGCTAGTGAGTGTGTGTGAGTTGTACCTGCTGACTGGTGCAGCTGAGGTGAGGCTGTACACCAGGCAGTGCTTCGGCAGGTGAGGCCGCAAGTGGGCGCAGACTGTGGGCAGGTGAGCCGGGCGGCAGCACAGGAAAAGGACCTGGGCCCAGGCGGCCAGGCGGCCATTGTCGAAAAAACACTCAGTGCCACTGTCTGCAATCGACGCTACGACACAGGTGGACATCAGGGAGTGAGTGGGCCATTTCAAAACAATGGGGAGTCTGAGACTACGAAAGGAGCATGAAATGTGCTTTGATGGTGGATGAACGACCTCTAGTGGTATAATAGAAGAACAGTTTATTATGTCTTTTTGTGGGCATGACTTTGTTTTGCGGTGTACCTGCTGATTCTGATCTTCTGGTGGAAATCTTAATGTGCATTGGCTTAATGTCTGTGTTCTCACGGAGGAAGAGGAGTAGCTGTTTGCCGATGTGACCCGCTCCAACAATCCCCACACGGAGGTCACCATCTTCTCCCAATTTCACCACATCTCCACTCGAGCAACCTTTAATGACACTCCTGAGAAAAAAAGAGTCTAAATGTGACGAAAGTTATATTGGAATAGTTCCTCCCTAATCAATCAGAAAAGAAAAAAAAACTCGGGCGTGGGTAACTTCTTCGAGTATGCACTGTTCAGTGACGTGCGGTGAAGTTCATGGCAGGAGAGGCTCTGACTTCATCACAATCAGATTTGCTGGGGCTGAGTTGTGATTTCTTATTTAGTCGCCAGATTTTGCCGGTGCGCCCAACAAAATGAACACCACTAGAGGGCGCTGTTTAACCATTTTCAACTTGTGTCTCCCCTCCACCCTCCATCCCTTGTTGATTCTGATTTACCTCAGCGCGTGAAGCAGTTTGCAGATAAAAGTTGCGTGCGCGCACCCGCAGATCGTGCGTCCGGCTGCGCGCTCACGCAGGTAGAGCAGCTTCTTCTCATCGTCGGTCAGTCCGCTTTCGAAGCACAAACTCGGAAGATCGGCGGTCACGTCCACCATGGCGTCACAACCACACAACATACACGACCGGTGGCGCCTCGTTACCCCGGCAACAGGTACACTATATTTCAAAGTAAAAGCCACTCCTAGGAAACGTGGACAGGAGGCGTCAGAGAAACAAACACACTATCGAAAACAAGATTTTCATATTTGTGAATTCTAAGGCTGGTAGAATTTGGCTCTCAAATGTGAAGCGCGTTTGTCGGTGGATTCAAGAGTTATTTTTAATTTCCCTTTGAAGTACACATCATACCTTTCATACAAATCTCAGAATTGACTGTACATTTATGTACAATAAAGAGAACTCTGTATTTCCACGCAAAAGAAATTAGCAAATGAAAAGACGCTACCCACAACACATCACAACATTGGGAATATTTAACCATACACTTAAACAAGCAATGAATGGGATTCTAAGACTTAGGAGAGGTGGTGTTATTTCCTGGGAAAACTGGGCTCAACCCAGGCCACAAAGAAATTGTGTAGATAAACTGATGGAAAAATACATTTCTTTAAACAAAAGGCAGCACTTCAAACACAAATGACTGTATCAAATAATGCAACAACGATCACAGCTTCAAAACAAAAGAAAAGGAGAGGAAAACTAAATGGATCCATTTTCTGTTGCCCTGGTTCTCGTTCCTGTGGGCAAATCAATGTTGAAACCACTTAAAAGTGCCAATTTCAAACTATTACATGACAAAACAATGTGGTTCAACAGCAATGTTTGTATGAATGGTTACATATTCTTTGTAATTCTTACAGTCAACAGCAATGCCTATGTCAGTGATATCATATAAATAAGGGAAACATTAGTGTCTGCTGTCACGATGACAGTTAAGAGACTGAACCCATGGACGTGTTCTGGACATTTTGTGTTCAGAATAAAAGTCAGAGCATGTCACAACAGAAGGACCTTTCATCTAATAAGCAGATAATTTAACACATTTAATGCCACCAAGATCCTAAAAAAAACAAAACATGATCAACCTGGGGGCAATATGCCGTTCCAGTCTGTGTCAAGTTCATCCACCGTAATCCAAATTCATTGAACACCGGCGAGCACTGGATAATACTGATGAACATGAAGGCACTGTGAGAGAGACGTGGGGACAGAAGCTGATGGGGGGGCCAAGCACAACAGCTCATTATGCCTAAAATCCTATGAGACGATCGTCCTTCTATGTAGAGCGTGGCCGGCTGTTCAAAGCAGACCGCAGTCTTCTTAAACTCAATATTTTGACTTATATTAATGACTTTGGCTGACCCATTCTGTACATTGCGGGTGGTGTTCGGCGACTACTCCTCGCCTTGCCTCCATTTCTGGGACTCCTCCTGGCGCGCGTCGGGGTGAATTTGGTTCCTCATCCCGTCAAGCACGTTGGAAGTGGCTTCGGTGGCCATGATGAGCGGCTTCACCACCACGGGGGGCAGCTGACGAAGGACGCCGCCCACCGCCCCCGTCATGCCGCGCTGCTCGTGCTCTCGCGTGGCCGTGTCGTAGATGGTCAGCGCCGTGTCGGTGATTCCCTGCGGGCGGACGCATCATACCACCGTTGTTAACATACGCCCGTATTTGGTCGTCCCGTCCCCCACGTCAACTTTCATTTACCTCTTTAACAACGGTGTAGGCCTTGGCGACTCCTTCTCTCAGGTCCACGGGCTGGTGAGCCAGACCATAATGCGAAAACCGCTTTATCCTCTTTGTTTCTCTCTCGTCTGGCACCGGGGACACCATGTCATAGGCCGTCTCAGCTGCTGCCTGTAAGACACAGGGATATGCGTGTCACTTCTCAGTTTATCAGTGTGCTCGGTGTGGCCTCCCATTCCTCTGGTTCACCTCCCAGGTGGTCGTACCTGGATGGTCCGCACCATACGGTTGGTGAGCTCCAGGGCGGCCATTGCTGTAGACGTCCCAAAGGAGGCGGTGCCACGCTGGAAGCCGCGGACTATCCGACCGTCTTTTCTGTACTGCTCGATCGGGAGCCAGACCAGATCCCTGAACCCTTGGACTATAAAGAAAACTACTTCATACCTCAGAACTGGAGGATCAGGCCTGGTTGGCGCTGCAGATGTACATCCAACTCACCCAGCTGGACCAGGGAGTGGATGGGCCCAACTCCACCCAGGATCCCTGGGAGCTGGTTCTTCTTGATGTCGTTCAGCCACTCGTTTATTGCATATGAAAAGAGTTTATCCACGCCAAGTAATCTGGAGGCAAAATGAGCAGAGTTAGGCGAGATGAGGGTGCTTTTTTTCAAACTGCAGATGGTTGGACGACCCCGGAGTCTCCCGAGGACGTCCCCTCAGACTGGACGTACCCCTGCCTGTAGCACAGCTGTCTCAGTTTCAGCTCTGAGCAGTTGAGCTGCGTCAGCCCGATGATGATCCCGGCAAACGTTCCCTGAAACAGAACAGCGATTTTTACATGCATCACAGATAAATGGAGTGTATCTGCCGAGGATGCTTACCTGCTCCATTGAGACGTGTTTCCCGTGGTAATCCAAGCGGATGGGAACTTCAGAGGTGAATCGGAACTCTCTTATAGGAAATATGGATGTTGTCAGCGCAGACATTTCAGCTTAGAGGCCACCTTGACTTTTAATTTCTTTTTTTTTTTAAGTTTTTGGCGGGCCGGATCAAAGAGACCATCGGGACTGATGCGGCCCACGGGCCGTAGTTTGCCCAACCCCTATTTAGTGGGACACTGACCTGAAGAAGATGGGCTGGTCGGTGAATGAGACACCAGCCGACTCGCTCTCGCCGCAACCCTCCCGCCGAGATGTGGAGAACCCGTTGGGGCTGAACCGCCTCTGCGTGGGCACTGAGATGATGGGGGCCGGGTCCTGGCTGATGGTGCTGGGCTTGGAGAAGCTGCACGTGATCTCTGGGCCTGGGACTTTTTTGCTGGTGATGTAGACAACTGCACAACGAAGAACCGTGTGAGGAACTGTTACTTGATGTGTGAGCTGGTCTTACACGCTCTTTTCTGGGAGCAACTGGCTTTACCTTCCTGAACGGGCGGAGAGAACAACTCGACTTCCGCAGCAAGGCTGGAAAAGAAGTCCTTAAGGAAGAACAGCGCGTCCTGCAAACAGACACAAGACATTGTCCAAGACTGTTGGGCGCATATTCTACAAATCTACCCGCTGTTAAGTTGATGGACCTGGTCGATATTGAGGCGAAGAGGCATGAGAGAGACGCGCAGACAGCACTCCTGAGGGGCCGGGCCCGATTCTGGACACATGTGCAGAGCCTTAACAGTCAACTGAGGGACGGAGAGACAGAGTTAGTCAGGAGGACGAGGACAGACGGGTATGGCACTGCTTCCTTTGCTCCTCACCATGTTCGAATGAGCTTTACGGGGCATTTCTTTGCTTGAGTACAAGTAGAGGAACTTGTTCATCTGTGATGTGGCCAGCCTGTCGCGGATCTCTAGATCTTGGACGACGAAGATCTGCCGGGACACGGGTTGGTCGGCGGTTGAACCCGAGGCAGACTGGGCTGGTGGGTAAACCTCGTGCTGGAATCTCACCTAAGGGAAAGGTGGAGTAGCCAGGGAAGTCACGTCAATGTAGCGTGTATATGAAACAATAATAGGTGAGGCGGAGCAGAGGGGGTACTTTGCTGAGCTGGATCTCCATCAGGACGTTTGGGTTCCTGCCCCGTCCACCTCCTGCGCGTCCTGGCGCCCTGGCCTGTCTCATGGGAGTGTGCGAGGGGGAGCTGTGAGGGGTGGACCTACGGGGGCAGAGATGTGGACAAATGTTGCCCGGGCTTCCTTCTCTTCTTCACATTGCACAGAGAGGACAGAGATCTCCTCCTGGCTCACCCTCGGCTGCGGGCGGGCGAGGCTGTGAACGTGGTGCTGCCAAAGTCTTTCCCGCCGTACATGTGCCACACCACGGAGATCTCTTTGACGAGGTAGCGTACGTCTGGTGTGGGGAAGTTCAGCCCTCCGCGGCTGGAGTCGCCCCCGTCCACGGGCTGGCTGAAGTGATCGTCTTTTATCTCCACAGGCTCTGAGGTCAGCTGCTTTACCACGGGCTCCTGGTCTCGATCCTGAAACGGACATTTCCACACGATTGAAGGACCAACATCCCACAGGCCTTTGCTTACTGCCACCTGTAGCTACTCCAACACCTCCGCACCTCTTCCCTGGAGCCTGGGGTCTCCAGGATGCAGAAGTCGTCCGTCTCCTGAGCCAGACTGGGGGCGGGTGTAATGAGGGGGGAGTGAAGCATGGGGTACGTGGGGCTCGAGTCTTGAGTCAAGTTCCCACTCTCGTCTGGGAAGAGGAACAGGTCAGAAGGGGGTGGCTCCAGGTCGAGGCTCGGCTCCTCGTGTCCTCCTGGAGATGTTTGAGTTACGTGAGGGTCAGATAACGTGGATGGTAAGTGTTGTAATGTGGGGAACAGATCCATGGGTAGACAGTATCACCGTTCTGTTGCGGTCCTAGCGTGAGCTGCCCGTCTGTCTCCTCCATGGCTTCACTCATCAGGTCCTGCAACATTTGCTGCTCCGTGTCAGCCAGCAGGGGGGGCTGTGTCGTGGGATGACTGGAAATTTCAGCCTGTTCAAACACAGATTTAAAGATGCAGGGAAGCTCTATTTGCTCCGTGACGACACCTTTCGTCATCTCTGGCGCACTTGCCGACCTTGGACCTCTGCGCAGTGCCGCTGCGCTTGGCTTCATGCTCGGTGGGAGGCAGCAGATCTCCGTAACTGGCCACGTACTGGATGAGGTTCATGAGGGCGGCGCAGGAATCTGAGCACGTCCGAATGTGGATGGCGTCACTGGAGCAGCGGAGCTCGAACCGCGGCTCCACCTGGGCGAGGAGCAGAGGCAGAGCTCATCAGCAGACCTGTAACTGTGCCTCTGGGGCGGCGAGGGTTCAGCTCCGGCTGTGAACACAAACTCACCATTTGCCCACTGAGTGCAGGCTTCACGGCTGTGATCCTGAGCTCCAAAGTCCCCATGTCCACCACTTGAACATAATCTGTGATACAGGGAAAGGGGGAAAACAAAGTTTTGCGCTCCGACACTTGAAATACAGCGACATAATTCAAAATTCTTGACCTACCTCGCACTAGATTGACGGAGACAGCGTTGCTCTTATCAGAGAGGAACAGGGCAGCTTCATCCAGAATGATCCTGTAAACACATCAACCTCAAATCTGCTGGTACTGAACCGTGATAAATTCGTGCCTGGCTCGAAATTTTCATACCTGAGTGTGGATGAGGAGTGGTCAAGGGACACACTGCTGGAGATGCTGAAGGTCTCCACAACGAGCAGCGACCGCAGCGGGAGGTAAAGTGGTCTGTTTCGGCCAGAGATGGCGAACGTGCCGTGAGAACGCACGTACACACGCATACGGATTACGGGCACGAGAGAGGAGACTGCTCACCTGTAGTCCAGAGAGCAGCTCCAGAGGTGCAAATGTAGGGTGGTGACGGAGGACGGAGGAGTGTAGCCCAGCACGGGCTCATCGGACACGCTCAGAAAGTCAATGATCTGGCACAAACAACCATGTTAGATAGTATGCGTGTAAATGTGTGTAGTTGATTTGTGCTGACGTTGTCGGATTTTTAGATGCCGTCACCCACCTGGTCGTACCAGCCCAGGCTTGGCGGGACGACTCTGTGCTGTAAGGTGGCACCTCGGACTCCCACTGCAACGAGGAACTCCTGGTGGACAAATAAAAATGAGCCAAGTTAGACAAATCAGCAATGTTTACCCAGAAATCAACAAAAGTGTGATTGGTGTCTACAGCAGGTGTGTGTGAAAATCATCTCTAAAATCTGTGGTGTCTGAAGCCCTACTTTGATGTTGTGCTCCATGTTCTGGGAGGACACTTTGACGGCGACAGACAGCATGCTGCCGGCCTCCAGGCCCATGGCCTCGGAGGGCGTGGAGGACTTGTCGGGGGGCGTCTCAGATTGGTAGATGCTCGGCTCCAGCCAGTGAGGGTGTGTCCTACACGGCAACTTGACATCTGAGACCACGATGCCACCGTCCACGAGCCCTGGGCAGATTGGCAGAGAGGGACGTGACTCGGCGGTGAAATGTCAACCTGTTCTCTGATATGATATCATGAGGACCCGTGAGTGTGTGGGTGAAGGTGCTCCTGCGCTACCTTGGTGGTACATGCAGATGTTGCTGGTGTGGAAACAGACAAAGTGTTGATCTTTGTAGCCTTCGTACTGCGTCACGCTGAACAACGCTGCGTTCTTCACCTCTAGCCAGAATTCGCCGTGTTTGTTTTTCAACACACTCTTATCTTCCTTCTGGGGAACAATATTTGTCAGTCACATCCAACAGCCACACAAAACGCCAACAACACAACCAGGATGGGGGAGACTCTGGTCACCTTTGCATTGGTCTGAAGGGCCACCAGACCGTAGTTGATATTGAGGACAACGGAGAACAGACTCTGGGAAATCTTGCTGTGGACCTTGGGCTTTTTCTTCTTGCGAGACCTGTACCCCAGGTCGGACGCAGGGGAGTAGAACTGCAGGTTGTCCTCCTCAGAGCCGCTGGTCTCCTCTGGCCGAGCAACAACAAGCTGTGTCAGAAAATGGTGGCGGCTGCGGCAGTTTGGCTGTCACAGCAAATCTAGAGGTCTCACCCTCGGGGCCATTGGAGCGGAACTGGCTGAAGCTGTCTTTGGAGTAAGTGTTGATCAGCTGGCTGGCGACAGACAGTCCGACGCCATACGGCATGCTCTCCACCGTCTCCACAGGAGAGGGCGCCGTGGGCTCCCACAGCAGGAGGTCGTTGTTTATTCTGGGAGAGGGAGAGAGCAATTTCACATTGGGAACAAGAGGGGGAGGGTTGAGTGTTTAGCACTCTCAATTGTGTAAACCTGCGTCGAATTGTTATTCGGGGAAATTATCCCTTGAGATGAAAACACACAATTTGTAAACTTCAACTTAGCCCGATGTGTGAAACAAGAGTTGTAACACACTCTTGGCTTTCACACAGGATCTATAAAAAACAGTCCTACGTGTCGCGGTCCACACCTGTTGTGAAGTTTTTCATAAAAGGCTTTGCTGGGTAGCGCCAGCTGCACGTTAGGGAAGCACAACTCCAGGTTGAAACGAGAACTGTTGGTGGTTTTCTCTTGAAATTCAGTCATTTCTGCAACATCCCCCGGAATAACCATCTGAGCAAAGGACGAGAGGTGTTATTGTCAAGAGCAGGATCGCCGTCTGCCAGCTCAGTGGAAGGACGAGGGCAGAGCTGCATAATGGTGCACCATCCGTCACGCAGAGGGAAAAAAGGCATAGCCCACCTCTTCATTTTCGTACATCACTCTACGCGAGGAGAAGGGAGAGGGTTCTGGTCTCTCGAAGTCGCAGACGTCCTTCAGCGAGTGGGAGGCTCCTTCCTCCTCTTCCTCCTCAGGCGAATGGTCCTCGCCTCCCTCGTCATCCTCGGCGGTGGCCCGTTCCAGGATGGAATGGACGGCGGTGGGGTTCATCTTGAGTACGACTCTGTTCACCGTACAGACACACGTTAGCTTTCCGCCGGACTCAAGCTGCCTGGGGACAGACAGGTCTGAAGGGCGAGGGGTGCCGACTTCACCAACCTTGGCCAGTCAAATTTGCCGCTTTCGGACGTTGTCATTTCTCCGTCCATGGCGTGAGACACCCGGAGGAACCGCAGCGCCAGGTGATCCTGCTCATCCTGAAACTTTCCTGTAGAAATGATGGAGAGTTAAAATAGGTCACGGTTTCAGAACCCTCCTTCGTCGTCGCTTCGCGTACCAATGAGCTCCCTGAACGTGAGCTCCATCTTGGTTTGGTCGGAGCCGCCACCCATGAACTCCGTCTTGACCTCTATCTCCTCCAGGTCAAGATAGAGCACTTCCTTCTGGAGTGACTTCTTGAACCAGGGACCCCTCTCCTGATCAGAGCGCAGGTCAGGAATGGGGAAGCGGACGGCGAGACGCAACACGGGCGCGCTGACGGTCAGAGACACGTGACAGTTGGTGGGCGTGCGGCTGTCGTCCAGGAAGACTTCTGTGAAGGCCTTGTGCTACGAGATGGGTTTGGAGACGCATCAGGTTTACGGCGGTCAGCTACACCGATTCTGGGGCACCTCTCTTACCAGGCTCACGTGCTTGTTGTAGGACGTGTACATGTGTGAGGACATCATCTCTGTGGTCGCCAGCTTCTGCGGCTGTAGCAGCGAGTTGAGCCGGTCCACGATGCTGATGTCCAGCTCAGAGTTCATGGCGCCCAGCTCCACCTGGATATCGGCTTTCCTGGGGATGGTGCTGAGGCGCACCTGGCCACCCTGCGCAGATTGAGAGGCCCGCTGACTAAGATGCGGGAAACCGATACCCAGGCTGCGATTGCACATTGGGTAAAATAAAGCACCTCCTACCTGAGGGCCTTTGCGCTCAGCTTGTTTGTAAAGCAGGTGGAGGCAGGTGGAGAGTGGCACCTCAGCACTGGCAGCAGCGTCAAATGTGAGGAGCTGGGAAGGGACGCAGGCATTAATGGGACATTGTCACCGATCGGGTGGACGCACCGTTTCTGGCACCCGTCGAGCTCTGACCTCGGTGTACTGAACGCATTTCTGGGAGCCTGCATTTGCAGCCTCGGAGGGGAAAAGGCATTCCAGCAGCTCCATCTGGTTGAGGGAAACATCTGTGCTGCAGGTTCGCAGGCTAGACCCTTGGAAGTGCTCGTAGCTGATGTTCAAACCTTGGCCCACAAACCTGCCGGGAGCCCAGGACAGACAGAAAGTCTCACAATCGAGGCGGGCATGTTTGTGCTTGACGGTCTGACGTGAAACGAGGTCCGCCCAACGCACCTGAGGTGGTCGTGGGGGCAGGCTTGATTAAACACAGCGCGAGACTGGAGGAAAGCAGAGGGGGGCAGCCGACCAGAGCCCACCACGCTGAAGAAGTCGGCAGCCATTGGGCCGAGGGAGCTGGGAGCAGCATCTGGTGGCGGCAGCGGGTCTATGTGGAGGACGGACACAGCCAGGCTGCTCAACGTCAGCCGCAACACCAGCTCGGGCCGCGAATCGTCGCCGTGACTTTTGGACGGATGAGCTGAAACACAAAGCAGAGTCTTCATATTTCATTTAGACTGGGGATGAGTTCACAACCAGGATTTGATATAGCTGAATTTGTATCAATATCAATATTTTTCAAAACAATCTAAGTGTTTTGTGTTCACTTGGGCGCCAATGGTGCCAAACTCTGTGGATCATTTTGGGATTGAACAAATAAAAGACGACCAGCAGCCTTTTGTTGACCACTTCTCTTGTGATTGTTTGCCTCTAGTATTCATTATGCACTGAAAGCTTATCAAACAGGGTTTTCACGTGGCTTTCAATGCACAATACCGAATTAAACAGTTTTATGTACCTGTATAAAAGTGAGTAACAAAGGATTTAATCTGAGAAATAAAAAGAAAAACAGCAGCACATGATATGCAGTCTATAAAAACAGTCTCAGGTGGCACATGGTTAATCCAATTATTTATTTCATGACTTACAAGTCTGCCTCAGTAACTTCTGGGGGAGGTGTGAATCTCGTGACTTGGTGGGTGCCTCATGAGCTTTTCTCACTTTTTGTCTTGGTACGTCCATGTAATCCTCCCACAGTGGCTACAAAAGGAGGCCAGACACGTGTGAGAGAGACCTGAACAAATGTGTATTTTTCTCCAAACTAACAGTTGCATGTTAAAGACTCAAAAATCAAGATGTTGATGAAACAATATGAACTGTCGATGTGTTAAACTGACGGCGACCTACCGCTGCATTCCCAGAGGGAGATTCTCCTGGTGAGGGGGAGTAGTTACTGTTGAGTGACAAATCTAAGTCAACAGTGGGCGGCTCACCCAGAGGAGGGAGGGATGACAAACTGTGAGACATGTCCATGTCCGCCATGGAGAAGAAGACCTCCTCTACGGGGACGTTACCATTGAAAAGAAAGAGACGCAACCAAGACGGAGACAAATTGTGTTAGAGAAGGGCCGTGGCAACCCCTGGTGTGTTTGAAAAACTTCAGTCTAAGATTTTGATCCCACCTCGACTGGATGCGGCTCTGGTCGTTTGGCTCTCAAAGAGGTCGGCCTCGGCCGTGTCTTTCTTCAGACAGCGGTTCAACTCCAAGTGAAGGCGATACTCGTCCTCTTGCTGAATGGGTCGATTCTTTCTATCTTTTGTCCACCCTTGGGCTCCTTCATGAGAAAAGAGATAGACAGCCAGTTGACGCCCTATTTTCCAGGCTGTCTGATCGCCAACAGACAGGTGCTTACCTCCACCGGAGGCTGAGCCAAACATGTCCATAAGAAGGTGAACTTGTCTCGGAGACAGCAGGATAATCATTGTATCAATATGTCCGACAACATCCAGCTGAAAACCAACACATGATTGATTAAATGGTATGAAGATGTAAAAGAGTAGGATTTGTAATCTTGGGGGGTTCCTTTACCTTTGCTCCAGGCAGAGCTAAGTTGTTCTTCAAAATGAGCGACAACTCAATTTTACCGCTGAGGCTCCCGACCTGCATCGGCTCAAACGGAGTGGAGGAGCACAGCTGCTCTGTGAACTGAGGATGAGGCTCACAGATGATTTTGGGGTTCCAGCTGGGGGACAGCTTCACCTCTGTCTCCTGTTGGACAGAGGGGACAGGCTAAGTGTGGGATAAAAACACAACACCTGCGCAACTGCGTCACATGAACTCAGAGTGAGAGACTGACCGCTGCAGTTGGGGAGGTTTTCAATGCAGCCCGCGACCCGTCTGGGAACTCATCCCAGAATATGGTCATGCCCTCCATCTGCAAATTCTTATGTGCAAACGTTGTTGGCTGATGCACATTAACATCTGAACTCTCCTCGTCGGTTTCGTCGCAGTAAACTATCCTGAACACAACCGAAAAGCGCAATCAGCCCATGAGGAACTCACACGGTAAATAACGAATCGGGAGAGGATGTGAACTGATTGCTCAAATCAAAACACTCTCTGAAACTGTTTTCAGTCTCTGTGATGTAAGATAAGACAAGTCCCGTCTTGTCCTTATCCTATACTGCAGCAAGCTTTGGGTGTGTTGTTATCAACTAG
Source organism: Carapus acus (assembly GCA_900312935.1). NCBI lineage: Eukaryota > Metazoa > Chordata > Actinopteri > Ophidiiformes > Carapidae > Carapus > Carapus acus. Next base: position 30,672 of record OMPJ01009189.1, on the reverse strand, counting down.
AGAAATCACAGAAATGTTAAGGCTTTCATTTGTTGCTCTCTTCTTGCGAGATGGAAAACATGGATAATCAGTCCCAGAACATTGCAAGTCTATAATCGATCTTTGAAGGTAACTCCAACAGCCACAAACACTTACTTGCTGATTCGAATTTCTAGGGCTATTCCAGTTTTAGAATTTTCTGGCACATGTTCGATTCTGAGAACAGTATCCAAAAACGTGACCTTGACTCTTCTTAAAACTGCAAGAGAGCACATTATTAGAAAAGACCTGAGATATTCTTAGAGCTTTCATGGGGAAAAGAAACAAAGAGGGTGAATTCACTGACTACATTCGTTGTACCTGTCTCTATGGTCTCTGCAAACTTCTCCAGTCCTTCAAAAGGCTGGAAGTTCTCTCCTGTATCATCAGTGAGCCTCTGGCTTAGACATTCCTTGGCAAGCTGCATGCTACTGGTCATAAAGCTGGACCAGCACATTGGCTCAGTGCCCGACGCTGGTGGGTAAAAACTCAATGAGAATAATACATACGGCAGTTTATACATAATAGATATGTGTCAATGATGTCTTGCACTCCGACATGCTAATTTGCGTCTGCATTTAGAGGTAGTGTGTCCTTACATGCTCTTGGCCTTGGTCTGAATACCATCTTCAAGCCCTTGACCTCAAGTGCACAGTTTTCTTGTAGTAAGGCTGCCCATGGCACAGTCAAAGAAATAGTTTGTATAAAGCCCTCGGTTACCTCAAAAGGTGCATCTGCAGTCTCCAAGAGCTCATTCAGAGACTGAGGAAGAAAACGCAAGGTTGAAACTATTTGAATTTGAACACATTGTAAAATTCAACTGTGAATATGTGGTGAAAGTGCCATAAACAAAGGGCATACCCATTTATCTAGAGGGACTTGAGCAAGGGAGCCAGTGCCTTGATAGAGGTCTAAGCTGAGCTGATCCAAGCTCAACTTCTCCTGAAGAAAGTTGCCTAGGTACCTGTGAAGCAGGTACCTGCAGGCCCGTTTCTTGATGGACTCCGAAAATGGCCAAGGCATCGTCACTGAACTGGTGCACAGTACTCAGAAAACTTGAAGTGACTGTGGTCTGGGAATGTAACCGGTACTCAGCCAAGTATGGAGGGAGACACTGCTGTTGTTATAGTTCTGCCATCCAGTTGCCATCAAGACATCTGTAACTGCTGAGATTAGACACCCTCCATATTCCAAACTGAGGAACACCTTGAGGGATGTGGACACTGTCACAGATTTGTGTGGGGATCGCTCCGACTCCAGTTTGCTGCACCTGCACAGAGGAGACATATGGTGCCCGATTTCTAAGTTAATAATGACGGCAATTTTTCGTTCACATGGCGATGTAATTTTCATAGTTTCTGGCGACTCTATTGTTGAAAAGCTTGCTTAGTATGAACCCACACAGATGTCTCAGACAGAAAGTCGTCATCGTAGAAGATCCAGTGTCCTGGCTACGTTGTCGTGGACACACATTCTCGTCAATAAGTATGACTTACTATGAGACTGTCAGCCGACATTCCGCTGATTTCTTATAAGTGTCTCTCAGATTTGCCAGTCATTGGCTACTTAGCTGCGGATACTTGCTGTTATGGTGTCAATTGAGCTGTCAACACTAACAGGAGCTTTCAGTAGCTCCGACCGGTGGTTAGACAAAAGAAATTGCGTGTAGCCAGTTAGCCGGCGGCGCGTTAGCTTCGCACAACTAGCCTGTCAAGCACATCAATGGACTTAGTCTATGCTAATTGGCTAGCTTTTGGATCCGTATGATTCATGCGGGTAGCGTTAGCATGCTACTTAGCCAGCTAACATATTAAGCAAACATTTGTCAAGTTCGCCTCGTATGCCGGCTCGTCAATGACAGATATCCCACACGTTCGGTACTGTTACAACCAAACATTCCTGAGTAACATATTCAGAGGCGATCACATTAATTCGGGTCTTGAGTTACCTTGTGACAGAGTTGTTTACAAACACTTTCATGACTCCGCACAGTGGCACACTGCGGGGCGGGCTTAGCACCGACAGGGAGGGAGGCTCGGTGACGTCACAACACGGGCGAGTCCAATTCCGCAGAGTCATTGACCCTGAAATAGCCATGAACTCGCGGGTTCAAATCGATGTCTGACGGGGTTGGCGAGAGATATAACGTGTGAGGTTGTGACAAAATACTTTTAGGGATATTTAACCTGACTGGGTGCTCTCAGAGAGGACCACTCTGCAGCAGTCAAGCCGCTATTGGTCTCGTCCTAGGGCGGACTGGAATAGTCCAGAAGCCGGAAGCACGCAGGCAGTAAGGAGGTAAGGGACTGAGCTAAGCGCTTCCAAATAGATGGCTTTTACCGTTAAATTCACGCTTTTATCTTAATATTTCTTTGCGTTCCACAGCGTTTAGCCGCTTGCCGAGCGTGTAGGCCTTAACGCTGCCTAATGGCTGCGGCTCACTGGGTGGCTGACGTGATGCGTATGAGTTGTCTTAGTCACCACAACATTGTCCAAACGTTTTACCAGGGACATTAACGAGCTACTGCGATGTAGTTGTCATTCATGACAAACGATTCTCATATTTACAAACTTAACCAGCCATTATGTGTCTGCAATGGCACGGGCTGTAACCACAGCTCGACTAAGAAGTGCATTCTCGAGGTGCCCTCAGGGTGTCGCTATTGGTGCAGCAAGTCTACATTTTTCGCATATACAGTATTTGATATCGAGGCCCTCATAAAACAAGTAGTTTTTTCAGATTTTTCAGGAAATACAAAAACTAAATCATTTGTTCATGGTAATGATGTTTGCATTTATACTAAAGGGGAAGGATGGCATGATCTGTTTAATTAAGGATGTGGGTAATTTCACTTAAAGGTGGCCAGCATCATGAGGAGACAGTTTAAAAAAAAAAAAAGACTTAGGCAATAATTTTTAGAGGGTGACGATATTTAATGAACTGCTTATCGAAAGTTTGATGCTCTGACTATGCAGACCAGCTTGGATAGAATACAATAGAAAAGAAATTATGCACAGATGAAGGCTATATAAGTGTCCCAGATATGTCTGCTCAATCGCAGCAGGCACATCAGATGAAGAACCATCTCCCATTGTAATGTGAAAAGCCAAATTAGGCTGTATTTTAGCAGCTGATACCTGCCAATTAATAACATCACACTGTAATTTAGCTAAAATGGTGTTACAACCTGGAATCAGTGTCCTTCATGAAACAAAGATTTCAATGTGGGAGGCAAGCAGACGCAGCAGTATTTTCACAACATTACCCTGAACTTTGAGAGCAGAGAGAGGTTCCTGAGAGGTCATGTACACACTGTCTGCCGATAACACGACTGACAAACACCTGTGCAACCGCTGAACCGCTGTTATGTTTCTGCGGTTTACAATATTTCTAGCAGTGAAACTGTCAAGACGTCAAGTCCAAAGATCCTCAACATTTAAATCACAGATGATCTGAAATAGTTCACTCGAGGACATGAAGTGATTGCCTTAAGGCAGTGAAGATTTACAAATTTCAATGGCAGTAGTAACATTGCATACTCCACCTTTGACATCCTCAGTGTAGTTCTTCTACATCTTGGAACATTAATGACGACAATGCTGTCGGTCTGTCTTACCAAAGGGGATGGAGGTGGACTACCAGCCTGAGGAGGCCATCGTCTCCTCGTACGATGAGGACTGCGTCCAGCTCGGGGACGTGAAGGACATGAGACTGGAGGCGGAGGCGGTGGTGAGCGACGTGCTCTTTGCGGTCAACAAGATGTTTGTGTCGCGAAGCCTCGGCTGTGCCTCGCAGCTGGCCTACATCAATGTGGAGACAAGGGAGGGAAACCGCTACTGTCTGGAACTCACCGAGGCGGGACTGAGGGTAAGGAGACCGCACACGGCCGTCTCTCTGCCCTAAATATGGATGTAGTAGTGATGGTGTCCTTGTCTCTGTCCAAACAGGTGGTTGGCTACGCCTTTGACCAGGTAGATGAGGAGTTGAGCTCCCAGTATCATGAGACTGTTTACTCCCTGCTGGACACTGTGAGTCCAGGCTACCGAGAAGCCTTTGGCAACGCTCTGCTACAACGGCTAGAGCAACTTAAACAAAACGGGCAATAAAAGGACCGATACGCTGCCTAAGGGGTGTAGGCAGATAGGGTTTGGGGCTAAAGGCGCAACACACCGCTTAGACATCCGACCGCCGAGCTACTGTTCCATGAGGGCTTACCTCGTCCCATCAGCCTCTTCCTGTCCTGATTCCACCTCAGTGACGATTGATTTGATCCCTCTAAAGTCTGGCATTTTTATAGTTCGTGTCATCGTCCCGTCCCGAGCGAGACCCTCCGGTGAGACCCACGTCCTGGCCACGTTTTTCTAATGCTGCACCTTTTCCTGCTCATCAGAATGAGAGAAGAAGCAAAACAGATGTCGGAGATAAACTCATGCCCTCTTTTCCTGCGCTCCGCTTGCACTGAAGCTGTGGCTGATTCCTCGTCTGCGCCATTTGATTCGCATTCAGCCGGCATCTCCAAGCCAAAGCTATGATGTGTTTGAATTCCGTTACTTGTATGAACTGTGTGCTGCCTTAATGAACGACATCTTGCTTTTACACTCACTGTGGTCATTATTTATATTTTTGAAACTGCCCTTTTCACACTGCATTTCACCACCGTAGCACGATTGGTAAAAGTCCTTATTTCAAGTGAACTCTACGCAAGTCAAGTTCTTGTTCAGATGCTCCAGTGCAAATCTTTGGGGGCAGTGAATATTTTGCAAGGTAGACCCATTATGACCCTTTGGTGTTCAAAATGTGAAAGAATCAAAGGTCACCCGATGCGCAAAGGCTTCAGAGTCGTTGTCTCTGCCTGGATATTACCTTTGAGCATCATGTATTAGCACAGACTTTGATGTGTCTTTGAAATGTTGAGTTGGGTTTACTGTACGTTATCCCATCATGTGTGTTTTGCGTCCAAGCTGTCGTCTCATAATGCTGGCCTTTGCTCAGACCAATAAATTCTCTACAGTGCCTCAGTCTCGGTACAGTTACTTCTCAAATGATCACACAGACGTGGGTGGTACTTACTATGGTGTCTTTAAGGCCAAAGCTATGCTAGGGGCAAGCAGGAGCACACATGTTGGTGAGAGCTGCACCAAGGCACTCTGAAAACAGCTTTCCATAAGTGATTCAATCATGCATTCGCTACTGCTACTCCGGCTTCAGTGTAGAACAGTGAGCAGGTCTTTTCGAAAGGTTTGGAAACACTTGCCTTATCTATTGTTGAACAAAGCACCTTTTTGTTGGAGGGCAATACTGTGAAGAATAAGCAGCAGATACACTTCAAGCATTACGAAACATTAAGTCACACCAGCAGTCAAGAGATGAGACATTTTTATCCAAGTGATATGTTAACTCACCATCAAAAAAAGTTGAGGTATAGATGTGTTTTGCTGAGATGTGCCTTGCGCATTTGTCCCACATTCTCACTCAGTTCCCACTGGGCAACCACATTTAGGCACAAACAACATGACAGGATGACAAAGACGAAGCTTGAATCACTCCTTTCACTCCACCATGCCAATTCAGCAGACTTAAATCACCTTTGTCTCAATTTATGCAGCACTAATTGGTTGAAAACTGCAGGAATGGCAAACCAAACATTTTAGAGAGCTACACAGGTGCATCTCCACCTGTGAAACCAATTTCAAAATGTTTCCCCTTCATCCTTTCCTTTTAAATGTTTTCAGCTCATCATTTCCTGCTTATGATCTAATATTATCACAAAAGGACACAGTCATTCAGTCTGGCACTTTGTCAAATTGTTAACCTTTCCTTAAGATCACCACCACTAGTCAGGCAACTCCTTTACATACCAACACTTGGAACACCATAAACATCACTAAATGTAATAAAATCCAAATGACATTACGATATTTCTTTATTAGAATCATTATATTAATTTACAAAATGTTATTTCACATAGTAGCAGGAGGTCAGAGAATATTAGTAACAATGTACGTTTTGCTGACAGCAGCCATAGGGACTAGAAATTTACAGGGCTAGAATGTGGTTCATTAACTTTTCATACAAACATCCAAGCTCACACACAACCTTAGGCAAACGTTTTGCACTGAGCGCATTAGCAGCGTCGAGAATGCCTCTGTTGCACATTTTATCATGAAGACTAGTCAGTGTGACTAAGCTTTAAAATCGGTTTGTGAGCAAATAAAATGGCAAGACAAAAGAATCATTTCCACAGTTGTGGCAAATATCTTGTTTAAAAAAAGACAGACAAAAACAACATTTGTCAGCCATTTGTTCAGCTCACAATCTGGACTGGGAACAATATGCAGAACAGATCCTTGTTGTCGACGTCCTTCAGTTCCCATTTGACGACCAGCTTTATCTGCAAATAAAGAGTCAATCAGCAAAACTGAGCCGCAAGGGGGAACTTGTCACCTGACCATCCATGAAAATACCTACGCTAGGATTAAGTTACTTCCTCTTTCTATTCATGGAAACACTCATGGGTTGCAAATTTCACAATCATGTGCCACATAAAAACTGAATTTTTAAAAACTCTGAAAGACTCGTCTTCCATGTTTGTTTTAGCAACAAGCGCTACTTACATTGGGATACTCTGACTTGACGGGCAGGGAGTTCTCATACTCGTAGCTCTGCTCCTGCTTGATGGGACACTGGATTCCCGATTTGCAGCCATCGTCACTGGGAATGGGGAAAGGAACTGGGATTCCTGCAATCACGCCGTGGACCACCGCTTTGCTTGTGTTGCTCGCCACCGCTGCGTGAGTAACAGCCATGAATCAGAACCAAAGCCACTTTGTCATCGCACAAAATAGAGCAAGTGAATAGACAGGTGTCAAAGGTCACAATGGTCAAAATGACGCCGACTTGTGCCTGAAAGAGTAAGACAAGGGGGAGGTGGCGCACTCACTGCTGAGGAAGGACACGTTGACGGAGTAGGACTGTCCCCTGTGCAGCTGGCATGGCTGTACGGGACAGGGCTCAATGCTCACACCAGATACTTTGCCAGACACAGAACCTGGACAGCAATTAACAGGTCCATTCAGGATTAAGACATTCCCAAGCAAGTTCTTTAAAAATCACTCAGATATCAGAATCAACTGCTCTCACATCCAATACCGGTTTGTCGGCGTGTGGACATGCTAATGCAAAGTTCTCAAGCAAGGTAACCGATCGATTCTAACAAATGAATAGAGGTAAAAAAAAAAGTGAAACACTCTAGCAATTGTTACTGCGAGCGCCAGCGCTGACGGCACGCTTGGGGACAGCGCGTACGAAAAACAACCAACTCCACCCATGACTAATGCCTGGAGGCGCCAAGTCGTGTGATGAGGCCTTGTAAGAAATGAACATTAGTCAGTTTGAAACTTACCGCAGTCTTTAAATTTCACCGGCTCGGCGCTGGTGAGAGCCACCAAGGCGAACAATGCTAGGCAACGGGCACGAGCGTCCATGTTTGCGTCTGCGTGCCTAAAGTGAGACATGACACGTGAGGCAAACAAGCGGTTAGTCACAGGACCCATATACTTCACCCAAAAAGTAAGATAATAAAGGGCAACTTCTGAGAAAAACACAGCCCGGTGAATGGTGCCAAACTTTACCGTGGTACCTTGAGTTGGACGCTCACTAACTTCCGCCTTGACGCTCCTGTTTTCTATCGCGATGGTAATGTGGCTGGTATTTATCGGTAAATCAAGTCGTTCTATTGGCTAGAGAAGCCCCGCCTTCCTATTCATGAGTGGCTAAGCTATTGATTGACACTCTTTTATCCAATCAGCGACCCATATATCAAACTCCATCTGATTGGTGTGAGGTTAAAGACAAAATATAGGGACACTTGTTATGGAAGATGTCGCTTGTACGCGGAGCGATGATCGGAGCGTCAAGGTCTAACTTATTAAACTCCGTCAGGTAACATGTAATTGCTAGTTCTTCCCGGGCTTGTGAATGATGACGGTAGCTAGAATGACTCAATGTGATGTCTGTGCGACGACATCTCTGTTTTGAGGTTACGTCAGCTAGCTTGTGTGCTAACAAACATTAGCCAATGAAACGTGCCCCTACCGCGATTACCCAAGTTTCTCCACCGAACATGTTCTCGTAACACAGCCACATGCCTTTTTACAGGACTACATTCGCGGGCGACCTCCGAGTGAGTCACCGTGTACCAAGGGTTTTCTTAGGCCCACAGCCGTGTTGTAAGCCGCAGTTCCAGCGCCTGTACAGCGCCTCGGCGCAGGAGGGCGCGGTGCTCTCAGCCCAGTCAGTAGAAGGGGTTCACCTCACTGAGTCCTGCGTGAAGGTCAGCTGACAACATGCTGTCTACATTCATCACGGTTTATATATGTCGCTGTGAAACAGTAGAAAACACACAACAAGATGTTATCAACGTGCAGAAGAGGGAGTTACCACCAACAATTATTTCGTAAAACCCTACCAATGTTTAGCCTTTAAAAGTTACATTTATCGCACTTTTAACAGTCTGTGTCAAAATAACATCTTCTTTTAAGTGATAGCCAAGTTACCAACCCATCTTTATTCATTTATATGGTAGATATCAATCTTATGTCAGCCTCCATGTACTGCCCCAAATTAGGTGGAAAATGTTTCACCTCAAAGCTTAGTGATGCCTAGTGATGCTAAATCCTTAAAACATCATCCATCTAAATCCAGAAAGGGAATGTCCTATGGCAATATGATGTGACATAGGCTTTTGAAATACTAAAAATGTTTATATTCATTGAAGGGTTGGATCATGTGATCTGTGAAGTTGTGAGGCAGCCACAGTGTTGAAATTGACATACTGTACGTTTGTCTCATCTTCAATGTAGAGACTCAAGGAAATCGTGGATAAAGGCGAATACCTGAGAATACACGTGGAAGGAGGCGGCTGCTCAGGCTTTCAATACAAGTTTTGTATGGACAGTAACAAGACTGAAGACGACAGGTAAGCTTAGCTCCTCCGTTTGACCTCCTGTACAGCAGCAAGCTGCTGGATTTTCAGTATTATGAATGGAGCCACGCGTGCCC